>VXBU01001442.1:0-12509 GCA_013400315.1 Bombycilla garrulus
AGAGCGGGAAGAGACTCCCCTGGCTTGTTCTTTCTTTTGTTGATGCTGGCGTTGGTGTTGGTTATTTGCCTTGTTATACACACACATACTGGTAAAGGACTGTTATTTCTTTTCCCACATCTTTGCCTAAAAGCCCCTTAATTTCAAAGTTGTAATACTTCAGAGGGAAGGGGGTCACATTCATTCCAAGGGAGGTTTCTGCCTTCCTTGGCAGACAACTATTTTTCAAACCAAGACATCTAGTTAAGAAAAAGTCAAACAACTATGAATAAATATACCTTATACAAATGATTTTTATGCAAAATAATTACAAATGTATAAACAAGTTCTATGTGTTATTCAGATAAAGAGAGTGCAGAGATGACAAAATCTTACCAATTTTTAGAGAACCATTGGTGTCCAAATCATAGAGTTATTTTCTCTGTATAGGTGGTTTCAACAGCACATTGAAGAAAATACAGATCATTATATCTTTTCAGTATAAGTGGTTGCTTTCAAGCCAGCTTCCAGACATATTAGTCTACTTAGCTCTAAAAATAAAGCTCGAAGACATATGGCCATATGTTTTTAATATATTTTCCATTAATTGGAACCTTGTCCAAAGTATGACAGTAAACAACATGCAAGTGTATCTAGAATCACTTACCTCATTATAGTTACCTAGAAATCTGCTTCAAGACAGAAGCCATGTTAAAGCTATAAAACAGAATCTGGCCCCAAGAACAAAATTCTCCTGGACTACACGGTAACTTTCATATTGTTCCTGTGAAGCAAGTTACTTTCCCTATCAAAATTGCACATCATCTTTCCAACATTCATCTCATGCTCCAGGCAAGAAGCTACTGAAAATGAAAGGAGGAGAATATGGTCTGGATTACTACTCATCTGCCTATAAAACATCTCAACCAATACCCCAGCGAGGGTGTTCAAATATTGGCAGTAGTAGTGAGACCAAGAAATAGGGTTTATCTCATTGACAACATATACAATACTGTTCAGGTATCTTTCTTTCTATTTACAGTCACATACTTTTTTCTTTAGGTACAGCTAACTTCCTCCTTGTTTGCTAAGGCAATAACCTTTAAATGATGCCACTGTCAATTCATCCTAATAATTTACCCAATGAGTACTGCACAGGCCCATGAAGAAGTTTAAGGGTCCAAAGCATTTTTTTCTATGAGGAAAGGCTGAAAGAACTGGAATTGTTCAGTCTGCAGAAGGCTCAGAGAGGTCTCAAAAATGGTGTATAAGTAAATTATGACTGTAAAGAAAGAAGAAGGAGCCATGTTCTTCTCAGTAGTGCACTTCAACAACACAAGAGGGAAAAGGTACAAATTAAAAACTGGAAATACCAAAGAAACACAAGAAAATGTGGGGTTTTTTTACTGTGAGAGTGGTAAAATAAAGGACCAAGCTGCCCAGTGAGTTTGTGGGGTCTTCATCACTGGAGGCTTTCAAAACACAAAATGGTCCTGGGCAAACTGCTATATCTGAACCAGTTCAAGCAGCAGGAGATGAACTTGATGATGTCAAGACACCCCTTCCAAGTTAAATTATTCTGATTCCATATTAACCCCTGATCAAATTCAGCCATATTTGCTAGAAGAATAGCTGACGTAGACATTTTAAATTCTTAGGACTTTTTGGAAATAAGTAAGTTACAAGAAGGAGAGGAAGAGGGAACACCATTTTTACTTCTGCAGAAAAGACAATTAGCACTCTGCACTCCCTCAGCAGCAACAGCCCCCTAAATGGGATTCAGATTTTATTAGCATGGGCATATTAGTGCTTGCATAGCTGTTTTGCTTACAAGCTTCTCCCGTCTTTCTGGAACAGGTCCCTTTTTCCCATAGTACAATGGGAAAATAGTGGATACAGCAAGGATGTGGCATCATTGGAAGAGGAAGCATGCCAGTGGGAGTGCTCTAGAAGAAACTGGAAGTGTGAAGATGGAAGGTGGAAAAGCAGTGATGTATCTGGCATCCGAGGAGCTGAACAAAACTGTAAAATCAGGCTTTACACATTCGCTTGGTTGATAAACAGTTAGAGACATTACAGCACTAAATGCTGCCTGTACATGGAATGGCATTTTCTGTGAGCTGTAGAAGCCGAACATTGCCCAAACTGCTCCTTCATTCTTCTTAAAGAAGCAATTCATCCATATGGAGTACCTTACCACAATAGCTACTCTTCCTCCAGGTTGATGCATTGCTATGTAACACTGCCTCAGGCCTCAGAATCTCTCTTCACACACAAATTTAGCACTCAGCTTGTACTTGCCAATGTTTCAGCAGAAGAAAGAATAAAGAGCTTGGAGAGCAAGTGGACAGCCCCAGAGAGAGAAGGGCAAATGACATGCAGCTGGAGATTCAGGTGAGATATTTGAAAGCATCTGCTTTTATTTTGTTACTTCTTTTTTCTTTTTCTTGCTATTTTCATACTCTTATAATGTCATTAATCTTCACTTTGATTCTTACTTTTCTGCAGAGTGGCAGAGTGGCCAAACAAAATGTGAATGGGCTGCTCAGATGCTGTTCTTGAACATTTTAAGACCTGAAGAATTCTCTTGTTAGTGCAGTGGGGAAGTGTCTGGAAACAAGGATTCAAATGCCCCAGAACAGCTGTTGAGTCATGAAGGTAAGTCCAAGAAATGTGATACTGAATGGAGGCAGATAAGTTGCCTAATTAGTTGATTTAGTAGCAGCCATCAATCTCTGAAAGGAAAATAAGCTACTGAGAATAATATTCATGAGGTAATAAGGAACCAAAAGTCCTAGGAACACTTTTTGAACAGCACAGCTAATTCACCAATTTTTTTTTTGAGAAGGTACTTTTTGAGAAAACATGCTTGCACTTGACTATCTGCTGCCATCCAAGGATGTAGCTTATTTCATCACTTCTGTATTAGCAGAACACTTTGTGAGCATGAATCTGCGTTATCAGAATTTCAGAAATTGACTGATTGCTTACTAATTTGAGGCAAGAAGCTGACTACAAAAATCCTACATCTCTTTAGAGTATTTTTGGAAATACACATCACATAAGGATGGTGACTATTTGGAAGGGTTTATTTCATGTACAGAACATATTTTCAGGCAGCCTTGGCTGACTGTCCATGCCCACTCTGACACTAGAACTAGTAACTTTTCCTGCTTTGCATAGATCTGGGTCTTAATTCTTTGATAGCACCCTTGTGAGTCATCGGAGTTTTTTTGGCAGGGGCATTCCAGGAATGCCTTTAATTGTCCCTAAAAGGAGACTGTACTTAAAGGCAGGAGTTAAGCTTTTACTTCAGTATACTCATGATTGTTCACCGCATGTTATTCACACATTAACAAAACTGTCACAGTATGCTGTCAATTAGTGGTTTAGGTTGCTTAAAGAATCATCATTAAACATATTAGCTAAAGCAGATTTGATGTACATAGGCAGAAAACAACAGAATTGGATAGCAAGGCTCACTCTTTTGCTTACTACATGGATGAAACATACAGATGAAAATCAAGTCAGAAGCACAGAAGGAAGAACCACTGCCTGAGATATCTGTGTTGGCTTCTGATCTAGCAGCTCTAAAACAATCAAAGAGCACTGAGACTCAAGCAATGTCTCCTTTGTAGAATGGATCCTTCTTCCTCCTTTTTGTCATTTTATGTTTCTCATTGCACTTCACCTAGAATACATTTAGTTTCCAGGAAAGAAGTATTCTATTTCTTTGGGACCACAGCCTCTCTAAGGGCAACAGAACAAACTGAAACAGAAGTTCAGTATGAGGAAAAGCTTTAACTTTGAGGTTGACAGAGCTTTGGAATGGGCTACACAGAGAGGTTGCAGAGGATCCATCTCTGGAGATATTCCAAAGTCACCTGGTCACTGGGTGAACCTGGTCTAGCAACGGGGGTTGGATTAAAGGATTTCCAGAGGTATCTTCCAACCAGCTGTTCAGTGCTATTCTGCTGATTAGCTACGTGTGCAGTTGGCTAGCTCTGTTATCACCTAAGCGCCATAAAGGCACAACTAAACCAGAAGTGGAAATTTCCTGCTTTTGGCGGTACTCCTTTTGGGAGTACTCCTTTGAAAAGCAGTCTTTCATCTTGTCAATCAGGTTTCTTGAGGCAGCACTTGGATCTCATAAAAAATCTTTAAAGTTTTGCAGTAAGAAAAGGGTGAAAACATCTCATTGATTTGTGCATTTATTGGGAGATATAAGGAATATGCAGGAGATAAGGCACAAACTGAATACAGAAAGAAGACATTCATGAGGCCACTTTCAAGAGTGGCAGGAGAAAGGATGGGTGAACACTGCCAGTGTGAGCACATCTTCATTACAGTGCAGTAATTTTTCATTAATGCAATTACTTATTGTCAATTATATCCTTATATTTGTGCTGTAGTAAGCAATCAAAAGACAGCACTTTTCAATAAAAATGGATAGCAATTTAAAATAATCTAATTAACATTACAGAGCCATAAGCAGAATTCAGCAAAATTTGGCCTCTTTTATGCCTGTGTAATGAAAAAGAACACAGTCATAGAATTTTCGAAGATGCGTAAGCTCCAACAGTGTGTGAAGACTGAAACTGCAACTGTAGCATAAAAATATCCAACTCATTATAGAAAAAGTTGGGGATATTTTCTAGTTATCTATAACCAGAATGGAAGTACGTGTTTCCTTTTGCAAGATGTCTGGTAAGGGTTTAGAAATCTATTATTGTTTGAATCTATTATTGATAGTGATGGATTTAATGGGCTTCAAGTGTACTATATGGTAGTTGCAGTAATATCTATGATTTCTTCATACAATCACTGAGCACAATTTATTTTCATTTTCTTTGAAAATCTAAAGTGCATATAGAGTTAAAATCTAGATCTCAGTCAGTTTTGCTCTCCTATTAATTGCTTCAAACATTTTATAATATATTCTGTTAATGGGGCATTTGGGCCAACAGGTCTTCTGCCTGGCTGATATCCAGTGCCTGGGGGCCCAGGGTCTTTGCCCAGGCTGAGGGCAGTGTTTTTTCATTTTCAAGCACACACAGAAGTGAAGCTGAGCACATACCCTTGTGACACACAGAGGTAACCATCATGTCTGGTAACTTGCACTGGCACTGCACAGTACTCCAAGGTTCCCTGCTCTTCCTCCTGGGCTGGCAGGCAGAAGGTCCCTGGGGCAACACTCTGGGAACACTCTCCAGGTTCATGAGCATACATGTGTTCATGGAGCTCCCTCTGCCTGCCTGGTGCCCCTGCCCCAATCTCAAACCCCCTCATCAGACCCATGTGTCCTCAACTTGCTGGCTGGTCCAGATAGAAGTTTGCTGGTGATGGCCATGTGCACCCCATCTACACCTGGTTTGGGGAGAACACAGATACTTCACACCAGCCATTGGCACCACACAGATAGACTGTAATCTGTGGTTCCATGCAGCAGCCAGCACTGATCCCCTCCCTTGCCTCACTCATATGGAGCCTGCCCAGCAGCTGGTTTTGGGAACACCCAGCATTCCCTTCCCCTGACATGAGGTTAGGGAAGCTGCTTGCCACAGTGCTGACACTGAATCACAGAATCATTACGGTTGGAAAAGACCTCTAAAATCACTGAGTACAGCTGTTAACCCAGCACTGCCAAATCCACCACTACACCATGTCCTCAAGTCTGACTCCATCACTTCCCTATGCAGGCTATTTTCCGTAATATCTAAGGCAAACCCCCCTGCAATGAAGCCCTTCATTTCAGTAGTTCTAGGGAGTGACCAAGACCCCCCACCACTCATTTCCAGCAGTTAACACCACAGGCCAGGGGCATCCACATCCCTCGTCAGCACTCCAGCAGCTGTCACCCAATCCTCTCACAACAGTTCCTCACTATCTGGCACTGAGTTCTTCCAGCAAGCACACATGTGGGACAGAGAGTGAGATTACACAGAGAGAGAGGTAACAGAAGATGTAATGGACTTAAGACAGACTGGAGCAATCAGCCTTAGGAATCTGCCAGACAAGCATACAGGACCCACCAGCCTCTTTTCTGTCTATTCCTCTTCTCTTCCTCCCCCCTGCACATTGCCCCATCTGCAAAGACCAACCAACCAACCAACTCCCCTCCAACATTGGACTGCATTTGCAGGTTGCAAAGTACCATTTGCCCACAGTTTCTTGATAGCTGTTCAGTTTGACTGATAAAGTTGGCTTCTTCTCCTTGTCTCTATTATGATTTGCCTGTCAGGTTTGGTCTCCACATACTTTGTTTCCCCCTTCTCCTTAGTATCCCATTTGACACAGTCCTTGATCAAAAAATCATATTGGAATAAAAAATTCCTACAATCTACCCTTACCATTTTGTGTGATTCATCAGTTTTGGTTCTCATCTCTGCCTCCCTTGTAATTGTCAGACATGTTTGTGTCTCTGTTCCTGTTCATGGCTTCCTCCTTTTCTTAATATTCCCTTTTGTGTTGAGAAAGTCCCTGATTAGACACCTTAAAGGAGCAGACACTCTTCTTCCACGGATTCTTATACTTAGCACAACAGTGATAAAATTACCATAATTGTGTTACAAAGGCATATGGAACAGAATATAGCAGAAAACATGAAAGGATTTTTTTATTTTTAAATTATACAAATAAAAAACAATCCCCATAGCTGTACTTGAAATAAGACTAACAGTGTCAAACTTGACAATTCTGAGAGAATATGTATCAATACTTTAAACCACAGAAATTGTATGACATACACTCAGTAGCAATAGTACTCTCCTTTATCTACATTTATAACAATTGTGCTTTTCCCTACACAAAGTAACAGTGCTCTTAAAAATAAATAATGTGCAATTTCAGAGTTCTATCCTGAAATATGCTAATCTAGATCCCCATCTAAATCCTGGACATGTCTCTCCCAGGAAAAGTCACTGCAAAGAGTGCTTAGCTCTTTGCTAGATCAACCACTAAAAAAAGGTACTGAATCCACACCTGTTTTTCTTCATATTGCAGTCAATTAGAGAAAAAGTACTGACCTCAAGCATATGTTGCTTATATTGTTTAACAAAAGAATGATGCAGTCGTTACTACACACCAAAACTAGATTTTAAAGGTTCAGTAGATCTTACGGCTGGAGAGTGGCTCAGAGCTGTGGAAGAGAACTGTCCCAAAGCTGAAAAGTTAACAATCAAACATTTATCTTATTATTTGTATGAAACATGACTGTCACAGAAACATTAACATGTATCTTAATAAGCAATTTACAATCAACTTATCTGAAATCAAGTTGTTTAATGCAAAGCTGCCATAAGCTTTGGAAAAATATACATATTCTGCTGTCTTGATTTAGTTTCCAGTTCTTATTTTGAATGTACATTTAGGTATTACAGCAGGCAATTGATATAGCTGATGAGAGGATAAATTTGAGGAACACTCCAAACACAACTGATTGGCATTTCAGTAGTTCCTCACCAGGGCAGATAACATTACAACATTAGGAATATTTCGTTTTAATCCTACAACTTTGTATTAGTTGTTGCTAGTGTTGGATTATAAAAGAGGCAATTGCAATATAAATTGATTATCCTCTCTGTGCTGTGGGCAGCAGAGGTGTGAATGTAGACAAACAACAGAAATCACCCAAGGCACCATGAAGGCTTAAGGTGTTGATTGCTAACCAGTGAAGGATGACAAAGTGAAATCAACTTCACCCCTAAGTCTCTATACAGCAGTTAAAACTTCACTGCTATGCCCTGGGTCACCTTTAGGGAAAAAGTCACGCAGTGGAAGTAATCTTGTCATTCCATTTAGGTCCTGGGGTACCTTAGCAGAAATGCTCCAAGAGCCCCAGGAGATATAACAGAAAGATAAGAAGGGGGTCTGCAACGAGTCCATTGCTACAGCTTCCCAGCTGTAGAGCACAAACAATAGGGAAAAGTCTATTGGGGCATGTCTCACATCAGGTCACCTTAGACCAAACAGTAACCAGTGGTCACAAACCATCTCAAAACAATTTGTAGTACAACCAGGGAGTCTCCCAGAGTCTTTGGGCTCCATGTGGACACAAGTCTTTAACAAGGACAACAGTGTAAAATGATCCCTAGTGCTTGTGAAGACCTACACAGTCAAAAACTACAACTGCTACTTGCCTCAGAGAATAGTTTGAGACGCACCCCTCACTATATCACACCTCAGCTCAGGATAAAGTGAGGCAGGTGAGAGAAGAGGTGAACTGGAGAAAAGTCCCATGGTTTTGGTAGGGAGGCACACCAAGGTGCCGGTTTGAGGGGAGAGTGCTGTGAGAAGGAAGAGTGTGGATGGGAGTGGAGTGCCCTCAGCCTATGGCTCATGGTGTCCAAGAGTGCAGTACTGAAGCTAGAAAGCCTGCAGAAGATGAGGTTAAGGCCCAGTTTTGAAAAGGTATGAGAAAACTCTCTTGTCTTTGAAGCAGGTGCTGCTGTCATGTCTTGTGCCAAACCAAATCAGAGAAATTTAGTGATAGGGTGGAAATCTGGACTCTATGGCTTATGTACTGAAGTTAACTTCACTTGGAGAAAATCAAATGTGAAGCATGCAAAACCAAGGCTTAGGCCAAGGTCTAACTTGTCTGCTCACTTTTAAAGACAAATTTTCTCATCTTTCTATTTACATGATATTCTTTTCATTTATTCATTTGCACAAATATTTTTTTACTGCCAAGGAATAAGAGAGTCCCTATTGACTTTTCTGTTGGATACATAATCAACTGGCATATGGAAATCTTCCACAGGTGAACAAAATTACATGTCAGCTAATATTTTAGATTGAGCATGCCATTTGTTGATGGCCTGACACTAGAGAGAAGAAAAGACAATCCCAAAAGATAAAGTGGAGCAGATGTTTCTCTGAGCTTCTGAGAGACTGTCAATCTGTGAATTCTTTATTTCAATAGTAATTTTGTCAATGTATATGAAGTATGCTTTAGAAGATCAACTGCAGCAAAACCCTAACAGCAAGAACAGAAACATGCTCACCCTTCATCGAAGAAATAACCTGGTATTAAAATGAAGGCATACACTGTGAACAAACAGCACCCTCCGGTTTATCAACAACAAATTAAACACATTCCAGTCCACATGGGTGTTTAGTTCCTTGTGATGCCTTGGTTTCAATGAGATTTATGTTAGGACAGCTTATAGCAGATTAGCAAGTGGCCAAAGTACACTGCCCTAGGTGGGAGAGTCTAGTGAATAAGGAAAGATGTTGCTGTGTCTTACATATATAACAGGACTGACTTTCTACTTTCTGTAATATTTGGCTACAAGGCAGTGATTTAGCTACCAAATTTGCATAATTGCAGATCTCCAATCATGCATGATGAAATACATGAACTTAAAAGGAGAAAATGGGTAATAAAGAGCATTTTCCACTAGTAAATGTTTGTGAGAGTGGTGATACGTGTGAAATTGCTTAAACTAATTCAAAATTCAGTAGATACACTGAATATCATATTTGAAGACCAGGACCAAATGTAGCTCTGAAAATACAAGAAAATACCTATACATTATACCTGCATGCCTACTCCTTAGCCAAGCATAACAGAAAAGATGTGAAACCATAATGTTACCCATTTATGTGCTCCTTTAGCACTAAACCATATCACAGGATGACAAGTTTTGTTTCTTAATGTATGCTGTACTGACATTCCACCCTCTCCTATGCTCCTGTAATTTCTTGTTTTCATTTTTGGAAAGAAGGAAGTGAAAGAACTCTTGGTGTTTTGGATAAACATGACTGATGATCAAAACCACAACTGTGAGATAATGCAGCTCTGCGTAATTTCAATCAGTTACACATCAGAACATCCAGATGATAGAGAAGAGGTATTTTAAATAAAGAGATCATTTACCAGCATTAGAAGTTTACAAGAACTGTATGACCTGCATTTTTTTCTATCAATTGGCTATGTCTTTTTTTTTTCCTTTAGTTCTGTCACCTGAGTTTCTTTAGACTTTTCCTTTCTACCAAGAATAAAACTGTATTTATATATACACACACACATATATATTTGAATGCATGAAGTAATTTCTTTCTCCTACAGATTTTTCTGAAGAATTCTATATGCAAAGTCAGTAAAGAGGCTTTGATCTGAGATGCTTAAAAAATATAAATAGCAAAGAATATGTTCCCTTAAGCAGCAAAGAAACATAAATCCACACCATTCCTCCAAGATAAGGAAAAAATGTGTAAAAAAGTAATCTTTGGCACCGAAAACAAGGGCACCCTCTTTTATATCTTCAAATCTGTACAGGAGAGAAAAACTTCTCTTAAAGTCAGATCAAAATGATATCTACATGGTTTCATGTATGGGTACTGACAACAGTAGCTAGAAAAACAATTGGGATGTTAAGGATTGTGTGACCGCAGGATACAACACAATAACACTTGATAAAATATTTGATGCTCCCCTCCACCCTCCTCCACTTACAAATCTTTTTTCCTTAAGACAATTCCATAAGATAAAAAATTTGATTCCTCGTAACATCCTTGAAATCTTCTAAGATTCCAAACTTAAAAGCAACAAAACCCAACGGCAGCAAGAAAAACAGCAACATAAGCTGAGGTTATAATACAATATCAGAAACAGTTCTCTGACTGAAGGCATTTACTGATTTGTTTGATCTTTCACTTTCTCTACTCAAATCCATCAAGATATTTTCTGCCAAAGCCTGATTTATTTACTCAAGTAAATATTCCATCCATTGGGTATTCTTGTGTGGACTGTCTGATCACAGTTGCAAATTGGCAGGCTCTTTTTCTTCTTTAATTTGTGATGAATGTGTCGCTGCATCCTGTAAACACTACTGAGCATACATTCAAGCTTTGTTCTTAGTGAAAGTGGCACTTACTTGAACCCTTGCAGTCAAGACAGCTTAGTTATATAGCACTTTACAGGTATAATAGCTGGTTATGTACTTCTGATGTAACACCTTTTTCCAGTGACTTAGTGGGTATTGAAACAAATCCCCACTGTGGTACCATTGCCATTCCACAACATCTTTATGACGAGGCGTGTATTCTGTATTTATTGTACTTTACATGTGCTTTATTGCTGTATGCATTTCCCTGTTGTTAATTTAAGTGCTCCTCTATTATGTAACACATACAACGTTTTAAACTCTAATGGCATCCTGTGTGGGCTGGCATTAGAAAAGTATCGATACTTCAGGTCATCATAATAGTGATACTTGACTGGTTTTCCATGTAAATCCTTTGGGAATGGCCAAAATCCGTACAGGTGTATTTCATCACAAAATCTGGTGGCAAGTGTATACATGAGGAGACCAGTGCTGGGTCGTTTAATGTGGACCTTGTTTGTCAGCCAATAGCTGCAAAGAAAGAAAAAGTGATTAAGAAACTCATATAACTTCATGTGAATAAATCCTGTGAATTTATTTCATCTACTAGGCATTCATTTTACACTATGAAAAGGTGGAAGTGTCCTTTTCTCTAAATGGAGATCATAATGACACTGTTCTGGTACACCTCTATTCCTCCTAGAAGAGGTTAAGGGAGACCTTATTAAGCACATTGCTGGAAAAAACCTGGCCAACTAAGGGACCTAGTCTGGGCTTTAATCCTGACACAACATCATGTCTGCAGAAGCTAGAAGACAGTAGTTAAGCTCCTCAGCCAGATCAGGAAACAGTCTCTTGCTATAAAAATCTGACCTTCATGTGATCAAGTGAGCCCTACGCTGAATATTTGACTGGCCTGGTAGTTACTCCACAGACTGCTTGTCTAAATAGAAAGCAAATGGAAATGATAAATATAAGTTAAGAAAGTAACTTTCAGAAGTCAGTAGAAGAGAAGCTTGAATTACTTGGTTTTGATTGAACACATAAACTGTTGTTAAAGGTAGTCTCCAGATATGCAAAACCTTACACTACTGATTCTTAAAAGATTTTATTTTGTACTCAGACATTCACTGGTCTGACTGAGGCTACAGGGCGGTTTTCCTGAGCCAGTACCAAGAAGTCTGGTTATGGCTTTAAAAGCAGAATAGAGTTTTCAAAGACACAAATGGAAACTTAACTGGATTCCAGCGCGCAGCTCACATTGGTACCTTCAAAGTCACCGACACTGTTCTACATCTCTAACCTTTAAAATCAGAATGTCATTAAAATAGTGCCAGCTATTACTGGTAAAATACTTCTCCCAGGTCTGATTCAATAGAAAGTCCAGTAGTACTTCATGGAAATAAAAAAGGCCACTTAGATTCTTAAACCTGGTCATTCTGCTGATTTACACAAACAACAGCCCTGCACACAGCTGTACTGATCAGACTGTGGAAATGTGTGACTGTAAGAAGGGGAAGTGAGTATTATTTAGCATTACCACACAAATGAAAAACCATTGCAGTGTGCAACTGTACTCTTAGTTTGTAGACTCTGAATTGTTTCTACTACAGTCTAGGAAGAAAGTCAAGGGAGATAAGCCTCACCAGACCAGACTTAGCCGTGTTTTAAACGGAATTACAATAAGGCTGGAACTTAAAACTA
>VXBU01001450.1:14846-26424 GCA_013400315.1 Bombycilla garrulus
TTTTCCAGGGAAACTTCTCCACAGCTCCTTTTTCCTCCAGGATGGGTGAAGGCAGTGCCTGACCCCCTCTGCATTCCCCTCCTCACAGCTGCACTTGTGCAGCAATCCTGAGGAACAAAAAATCCCCACTTCCACCTTGGCTTTGTCACCTGGATTTGCTCTGCTGATACCCAAGCTGCATTAAGAATAATTGTTATGTGGAGAGCAGGGAAGTCTCATTTTTGCCCAGTTTGTCATTTTTTATTCACTCCAATGCCTGTTTTTCCAGGCTGCACAATCCCCATCACAGCTCTTCCATCCCATTTCAGTGGGACTGGGGCACACAGTCACTTCCAACAACTTATTAGGTTTCTAATTACTGCAAAGTGCTATCAGTATTTATTTCTCACTGCTGAATTATCAGAATGGGCTAAATGAGAATTTAGGATCATTTCTGTGAGATGGAAAAGTTTTGTTAAAATTCTGCAGTGATTGTCAGCATATAGAGGAACTTTTTCCAACACATGCAGCATAACTCTTTCCAAAGCAACTAAACCCAAATCCTGAGGAGAAAGGCATAAAAATCTCAATAACAAATGTTCCTGATTTTCAAAATCCATCAGCTACTGAAAGAATATACTGCACACATGTAATCATATAAATGATATTATCTTAATCAGCAAAGAAACCCAAACTCTGGAGGATGCAATTTTACCTCCTGAGAGCTGCACACTTGCTCGAATACTGATTTAATTTTGCTTTCTACCTGGAAATTCTGGAACAGACACGCCATGGGGTTTGGGTTGTTGGCTGGGCCAGGAATTTGGGGCTGGCCTTGAAAGCCCTGCACGTTCTGGTAGCCCTGGAGAAGGTGCTGCTGCTGCTGCTGCTGATTTGGAGGAAACATCTGATTGTTGTTGAGGAGCGACTGGAGATGGCTGAGCTGATGGTTGTTCAGAGTAGTGTTCAGAGATGACATTTCCCCTGCAAGGCAAGCACAGGCAAAGCCCACTCAGCAATTCCCTGCACTCCAGCTGCCAAGAAAAGCTCTGGAAAACAGCCCTGCTCCCCTGCATCCTCAGGAACGGGGCTCCCTGCTCTTTATGTCTCCACGGTTGGAGAAATTCTGGGGAATTGCAGGTCCTGGAGTCTCAAACAGTGCTGGGGTGGTGAGGGGGTGAAAGAGAGAGAAAGAGACAATCATTTAAACCCCAAACAAAAGGAGTTTCTCACCAGCTGTGAAGGAGGAGAAAAGGCTTTTTGGCTCAGCCATGCCACTCAACTCTTTTTTCACATTCTAGAGTAAAATATTTTCTATTACACAAAAATTTCACTTTACATGAACGTTTTAGCTAAAAAAAACCCACACATTAAGTTGAACCTGACTTTATGAAATAATAAAGCTTAACATACATCCATTTTCTACTTTGTTTCTTTTTTAAAATTAAAGTCTTGCGTTTTACTTAAAATTTCCATTTGAGAAATCACTGTTAGATGTATGCTGTATGGAAAATGCCAAGTAGGTTGAGTTCACTGTGGCCATTTAGGTTGAGGTGAGGTATTATTAAGTGATTATTTAATGATTATTTAATTATTATTTATAATTCTCTAGGAATAGATTACAAAAAGGGAAGTACCTACACTACTCTATGTTTTTGGTAAAAATAACTGAGAAATCACCACCCAAGAGGGAAAACCTTTGTATTTAAGGTGTTTTTCATCTCTTGTTTTGGGATGTTGGTCCTTTGACTTCTCCAGCTACTGCCACTAACCCTGTGCTGCCACTCACAGCTGACCCAGGGATGCTCCTGAGCTGCCATTTCTTGAACAATGAAATAAATCCAATTGCTCACACAACTTTCAGGTGCATTTAGTAAGTCTAGGTGGCAGAATTCATAATTTCCAGGATCAATATTAAACATTAAGGAATGAAAGCAGAACGTGATTTAAATTTTCTGTAAGAACGATTAACGTTTTCTCAGCGAACAAACCGAAAGGGAAACAAACAAAGGGAAAAAAAGAGATGGAGGGAAAAAAACCTTTGTATTTAAGGTGTTTTTCATCTCTTGTTTTGGGATGTTGGTCCTTTGACTTCTCCAGCTACTGCCACTAACCCTGTGCTGCCACTCACAGCTGACCCAGGGATGCTCCTGAGCTGCCATTTCTTGAACAATGAAATAAATCCAATTGCTCACACAACTTTCAGGTGCATTTAGTAAGTCTAGGTGGCAGAATTCATAATTTCCAGGATCAATATTAAACATTAAGGAATGAAAGCAGAACGTGATTTAAATTTTCTGTAAGAACGATTAACGTTTTCTCAGCGAACAAACCGAAAGGGAAACAAACAAAGGGAAAAAAAGAGATGGAGGGAAAACCTTTGTATTTAAGGTGTTTTTCATCTCTTGTTTTGGGATGTTGGTCCTTTGACTTCTCCAGCTACTGCCACTAACCCTGTGCTGCCACTCACAGCTGACCCAGGGACGCTCCTGAGCTGTCATTTCTTGAACAATGAAATAAATCCAATTGCTCACACAACTTTCAGGTGGATTTAGCAGGTCTAGGTGGCAGAATTAATAATATTAAAAATATTAAAAAAGCAGAACGCGATTCATATTTTCGTAAGAACGATTAACGTTTTCTCAGCGAACAAACGAAAACAAAAGGAAAAAGAAGATGACTTCAGAAGCTGAAATCCTCAGCTCCTGCAATCCCAACCGTGTCCGGGGTTTCTTTCCGCCCAGAAGCCGATCTTACCGAGCAGGCCCGTGCCCAGGAGCGGGTTCAGGAGCTGCGGCACCACGGAGCCGCTGCTGATCTTGGCGGGTCCCGGCGCGGCGCCGGCAGAGCCGGAGATGTTCAGCAGGCTCTCCGCCATGGACACCACGGCCGCGCCCCCGCCCAGCGCCGACACCGACAGCGCGGCCACCGCCGACGACGTGGTGGTGGTGGTGGTGGTGGCCGGCGAGGACGTGGCTATGGCCACCTCGGGGTGGCCTCCCGAGCTCAGCACGCCGCCCACCAGCTGCGGGTTGAGGGCCATGAGCGCCGAGGCCCCCGAGGCGGCGGGCAGCAGCAGCGGGTTGGAGGCGGGCTCGGGGCCCGGGAAGCCGGGGATGGCGGTGGGCAGGAGGCTCTCCGCCCTGCCGGAGTCGGGCGGCGGCTCGGGGGGCGCCGGGGCGTTGTGCTGCTGCAGCAGGTCGGAGATGGTCACGTTGAAGGATGGCACGGGCAGCACGGCGGCCGCCTGCGCCTGGTTCTGCAGCAGGGCCGCCAGCAGCTGGAAGTGCACGGGCTGCAGCACCTGCCCGTCCGCGTCGCCGGACAGGAACGCTAAAGCGGCGTTGACGTTCGGGTTCAGAAAACCTAACGGGTTGAGGCCGACCTCGGACTTGCCTTCTCCCGCCGAAGGCTGGAGGATGTTTAAGAGATTCTGGTTGAGGAGATGCTGCTGATTGACCGGCAGGGAGAGAGGCAGGGAGCCGAGGAGGTTCGGGTTCAGGGCGTGCGGCACATTGCTGTTCGTGGAGCTGTTCTGAGGGAAGTGGAGCGAGTGTTCGTGGCCGCCGAAGGGGAACTCGCCCCCCATGGGCAGCTGGCCCTGCTGCAGAGGGGTCCCGGCCGCGGTGGTGACAATGACACCGTCCTGGAGCACCGACGTGGTCTTGGTGATGGCAGCTTGGCTGGTGCCAGCGATGGCTATCGATGACGCCGGGCCCAAACCCCCTGCAGTGGAAAAAGCAGGAATATTATCAGGTGCTGCCTGCTGGGAGGCACCTCCAGGGCACGCAGCACATCAGGGTCAGCCCAACCAGCCACGGGAAAAAGGAGCTGGGAATCCAGACTGGAGCGCTTGGAAAATAGGGATGGATCTGCCTCGAGATGCTCGCGACACTCCGTGCCACATCCCGTCGCAGATTATGGAATTGTGCACTTGTACTGCCCTCAAAGTTCCTGGAGAGGTGTTTTAATTCACACAGAATCACAGATTTTTCAACAGCATAAACCAAGGGTTTTCTGTGAGCGCTCCCAGGCTCTACGATATTACCCGCGAGGTTTTGGATGAGAAATACAAACAGGAGCTGAACACCAAAAGGAAATCTCGGCTTTAATTCCCAGCTCCACAAAAATGTGGTGTTTTGGACGCAGGGAACCCAAGCACGTGTGAGCTCAGTCCTTAACAATCACAATGAAAAAAGACAAAGGGGTCAGACTAAAAGCCATAAAAGCCCAGGACAAGTCCAGCTCCTGCAGCCACAGACTCTGCCAAAAGTTCTTCTGACACTTGCTGAGAAAAATGAACTCTGTGCAAGGCAGTGAAAAGAAGAAATATCAGAATGCAAAAAAAGCACATCTGTGGTTCTTTTAGAGGGTCAAAGAAATGTTTTGGGAGCAAATAAACAGTGTATAAATTTTTAAAATTATTACTGATTTTATTTATGAGCATTTTTTAATTCTACTTTCTTTTCAGAGCAGGTTTATTTTATTTTCCTGTGTGGATTTTAGCTGTGTTCCTTTTTTTAAAGCATTGCTCGACAGGTGTTCTTAAGCAAAGACAATAAAATAAACGGGTATTATAGAATCAGTTTGTGTTCAGGAAGATTCACTTAAAATAAAGAAATCAGAGTGGAAGATATTCATCACTAATATCTCAGACTTGTTCCTCCTAACCACAGATGTGTTTTCCAAAAGGACTGCACCGAGAGTGTACTAATTAGAAAAGAATATTCCAAGTGCTATTTTACAACTCTTTTACCTGTGAGAAACTCTCCACTACACATCCCAGTATTTAAATAATCTCAAAAACCCAGTGCTGAAATTTGTGGAAAAAAACCCCAGTCACTAAAACAGGTGTGTGAGAAAAGTGGAAGTGCAGAACTTGCTCCTTAGCCATTAACACCTGAAACCTTTTTAGAACTGAGCACAAACAAACGGCATAAATTCCATTTTCTCAGTTCTTGCTTCTCAGAGAATCCCACAATTTGGGTTTGAGGGACCTTAAAGCTCATCCCACCCCTGTCTTGGGCAGGGACACCTCCCATTGTCCCAGAGTGCTCCAAACTTGGCCTGGGACACTTCCAGGGCTCCAGGAGCAGCCACAGCTTCTCTGGAATTCCATCCCAGCTCCTCCCCACCCTCCCAGCCAGGAATTCCTTCCCAAAATCCCACCTAAATCTAACCTTTTCCAGCTCAAAGCCATTCCCTGTGTGCTGTAAATAATCTCCCTTAAATAATCTCTCTCTGCACACCCATTAAAACCACAGCCAGCTTTGCTTAGACTAGACATTTTCTTGGCTGCTTTTCTAATTTTGAGCCTTTCAAGTTTTGGAAAGCCTTGTTGGAATCTCCCATTTCTGTCCTTGGTCATTCAAGGAACTCCTCACTGAACCTTCACCACACTTCCATCCTCTCCTGGTGAAACACCACAGCTGGGGCAGCAGAAATCTGCAGGATCCTCTCAGAGAGAACTGAGCCTGGGGTCAGGAGGGTGTGACAGCTCAGAAATCACTCAGATATTTTAATTACCACCGCAGCTCCAAGGGCTTGTGACACCTGAGCCACCACGGGGTCACCCAGCCACGCCTGGGTGCTGCCACACCGGGCTGAAATTGGAATTAATCACAAATTAGAGCTAAAACCTCCAATATTGTGTGGTGGGGGATTGTTCAGTTAGGGATTCCCAGAGAAATTGCTGGTGGAAGCACAACCTCAGAGTCCTTAAATGTCCCAGACAATCAGTGCCTGCTGTAAATCTCTGCTCCATCCCTCACCAGCACACCTGGAGTTACACATTTTGAAATTCTATTCCCCCTTTTCTTTCTGGACTGGAAAACATTTAACATCTTTATCTGATATCTCCTTTATCACGCTGCTCCCAGTTCCAAAGAAACCATAATTCAGCAGTTCAGCACAAACTGCTGTGGCTCCTTCTCCTCCTGCAGGGCCCTGAGACAGCACAGAAATCACCAAAAATGGGCCAATAAATCAAATATCCCCATCAGAACCAGTTCAAATCCTGGACTGACTTGTGTGCAGCACTCCATGCCCACAGAATGTGCCCTGCTGGGAAATATTCACCTGCCTGCCCATAATTCCTGTGCTCCATGATCACAGGGGGTTTTAAATTTGTAACAAAGCTGAAATCCTAAACCCCTAAAATTTTGGGGGAAGGGCAAAAAGCCCAGAACTATATTAGGACAAACAGAAGCCCGT
Source organism: Bombycilla garrulus (assembly GCA_013400315.1). Lineage (NCBI taxonomy): Eukaryota > Metazoa > Chordata > Aves > Passeriformes > Bombycillidae > Bombycilla > Bombycilla garrulus. Next base: position 21,039 of record VXBU01001450.1, read on the forward strand.
AAAATTAGCTTTTTAAAAATTTAATAAAATTAGGATTTTAAAAAAATTAATACAATTAGGCTTTTGTAAATTGGATTTTTAGAATTTAATACCTGTCCGAATTTCGGTCTTGGCTCTTCTCCCTGCTCACCTCCTGTGATTTCTGCATTTTCCCAGCACTGCTGGGTTGGAAATGACTCGGAGGAAACTTGTGATGTGCTCAGCTGCCAGCAGAAAGCAGAGCAGTGTTTGAGCAGAAAACTGTCGAGACAACAGCACACGAGTGCGGGAGCAGGAATTCAGAATTTCTCGCTCGTTCTCCTCTCTCCCCACTCGCAGCTGTGGCAGATGCATTGCAAATGAAGGAAAACACTCCACTGCCAATTTGGGAAGCTAAAAATTCAATCCAAAGCATTATTTCCTTCAGTATTCCCCACTCCTCCCTCTGGAAAAGGGCTGGAGCTGCCCACTGGTTCCATTTTCGGATGGGAAGAGCTAAATATGTGGGGGAAATCCCAAAAAGTTAATTCAGTTTTTTTTCTGTAATTAAATCTTTAATAAGGTTTGTCTTCCTACATGAATTTGTTATTTTTATCAATATAAAATCACTTTATCAATATAAAAATCAATATAAAATTTATCAATATTAATTTTATCAATATAAAATCCCAGAAAGTTGCATGGCAGTTAAAACACCCACCAGGTAAGGGCCTGGTTAACTGAAACTCTGTAAATTGTTGGCAAATTCAAATTTGAAGGGGCAAAACGACACCAGAAAACCCCACTGAATATTTTCCTCATTCTTCACAGCTCTTACCTGAATAGAAAAAAAAAATAAACAAAAAACAAACAACACTTTCCTTTCCCCAAAATAATAACAAGGGAAAAGAAGTAATTATTTAGAAATAAGAATGGGAAAAAAAGGTGGAAATTTAAACAACACTGATTCCTTTTAATCTCTCCCAAGCAGGGAAAAATCCCTCTGGATGTTTCTATGAACCCCAAATCAATGGGATATTTAAATTTGCTTTATAATTGGAAGAGAAGCTTCTTGTCATCCTGTCTAGGAGTGATTCCAGTTTAATAAGAATTTTTTCCTCAGGCACAACAAGGCCCAAAAAGTTTTCAGATACTCTTCTGACCCTGCAGAAGAGTAATTCTACAAAGAGATAANCTCTTCTTTTGGGGGTTTTGTTTTCCAGCACCATGTTCCATTCCCTATTTTCCTGGCTTTAAAATGATTAATTTTCTTAGTATAATATAATTTTCTTGGTATTAAAATGAATTCCTCTCCTCACTCTCAGTGATTGGTGTTCTGCTCCTCCTTGCTTAATTATATTTTTATATTATTTCTATTCTGTACATTTCACCAGGAAAAATTCCCATTCCAGGGAAGGAATTACAGACTTTTTTTTGCCAAATCTGCCAATTTTTTCTCACTTTTTAACTTCTAGACTCAGAGTTTCTATTTGATAATATTAATATTTGACAGCACTGATCATCTTTAATTGCTGTGGTTATTGAGGTTCCCTTCATTTCCCTCACCAGCAGTGCAGAGCTTTTATTCCCAAATATTTCCACTCATTTCCATCCCTCCCGTTATTTATGGGTGCAGGATTTGGATGTGGAACGTTCAACACTCAAACACAGATGTTCTACCCGTGAACCACATGTTAACAGCAAGAAAAAGGCAAATAAATCAAAACCTGCAATCAAATCCATCACCCAGCGATGCAGTTCCATCCTAAAAAAAAGAACAAATTCCACCACACCCCCTGAAAATTACCTGGGAACTAAAGATATCATCTGTGGCAGGAGAAAACAAGAGCTGGGATAACAAAACTCGGTCCATGTGGTTAAAATATAATTAAAAGCCTAGGCAATAACCAGCTAATTGTGGGGATTCACAGGATTTTTTCTCTCAGGAGCTATTTCTGAGGAGTAGCTGCTCTGAATTGCTGGCACAGACACGGAAAACAGATTTAGCAATTAAAATACTTCAAAACAAAGGGGAAAAACAAGCCACAAACTGAAATATGAACACGAGAGGTTCCTTTAGACATCTTCCTCAGCTGAACTGCTCTTGAAAATTCAGTGTACAGGGGCTTTCACCAGCTCCATCAGCAAAACTAACACAGGAAAATCACAATATTCCCAATATTCCTCTTCCCAGTTTTGTTACAGAGTTGGATGCAGGCTGGCAACTCACTTTTATTTAAAAAAAAATATTATTAACACAAAACACTCAACGTTTCACCTGAGTTTCATGGAAAGAGCATTCCCATTCTCCTGGAAATCCAGCAGAATTCCCCTGGAATTCTGGATTTTCACAGCCTCTGGGTTTCCCCTGCTGGGAGGGCTCAGGCAAGAGGCTCAGTGGAAGTTTGGGCAGAATTTTAGTGAATAACACAAAGATAACACAAAAACAGACTTCACTTAAAGGAAAAAAAAACATTCTCCAGGCTTTACCACGGATATTCAATAAATAATGAAACGCAGGCTGTGTATCCTGCAAGCACCAAATAAAGGAACAACTCCTTCAGCAGCAGAGAATGGAACATTTCCCAACTTTCCAGCCTTTCCTACGTGGAATTATCTTTCATGTTTTGGAGAAGGAAAAAAGCGGCAGCTGAGGTTTTGGAATTTTGTGGATCCAAGGGTCTCAGCCATGGCCAGAGTGGGAATGTCAGGGGAACAGGAGCAGGCAAAGGGGGAGCCAAGGGGTTCCTGGCCCAGGAATTGTGTCCTGTGAATTCCCAAGGCAATCCAGACCTTTGCTCCAAGCAAAGAGAGGGCAAAGTCTCAGAAGCTGCATCAGGAAATGCCCCCTGGGCCAGCATGACAAGGCAAAAGAGCCACCAAGGACTGAGAGCTGCTCGTTGTGACCACCCCAGGCACGAAAAAAATGAAATCTTTTTATCCCAGGGATGGGGAGAAACCCTTAAAAGTCATCAGGAACCATGACCAGAGTAATAGCAGAGCATTATTTGACTATAATTCAGCTTTTCTCTAATTCCATCCCATTTTGAAGGAGGAAGCTGAGGAACGCAGAGCATTTCTTCCTCCATTTTTTGATCATCTCTTTCTCTTCATTTGTCCATGGAGTGTTTTTTCAGAGTCATGTTTTTCCCCAGCATCTGACTCTCAGCCTTATTTCCCCCTTTTCTTTTGCCTCTTGTTAGAGGCAGCTGAGATGGGTAAGGTTTAGGGTTTGTGTTTAATTCAGCTTTTCTCTAACTCCATCCCATTTTAAAGGAGGAAGCTGAGGAATGCAGAGCAGGTTCTTGCTTGGGTTAACGAGAGGCCACTCAAACACTTTGGGGAGACCTGGGTTTTCATTCCCCTTCAGAAATTTACACCACTACCATTTTCTAATACTTTGTTCAACCAGTAATAGTCAGTAAAATTCACATTTTTGAGCTGATTCCTTTCTCCCTTTAACCCCCTCAGAGATCATAACAGCAGCAAACCCATTTCCTCTCCAAATCTTCCCTGATTAACAAACCAGGAAATCTCTCCCTGCACTCCTCCAACTGTTTATTCAACCATTTAATCACCACCTTAGTAAAATTACTTCAATAAAAGCAAATGCAGGCTTGACATTCCCTCCTGCTGGCCCTGAAAAGGGTTATTCTGTACATTTTGGGACTCCCAGGATCTGCTCCAATCTCTGACACCACCTCTTTAATTCTTTCGTTTTTAATTTCTCTCTAATGTAGGAAAGGACTCATGGATCACCTGGACGTGCACCGCCAGGTGAGCCACAACCTTCTGGGCTTGGAGCAGGGCAGGCTGCAAAAAACCTCCAATTTATTCGGAAAAGTGACAGAAGAGGCGTGGGAATGTCTGGAAGTGAATGGATTTTATTCATGGGGAGTGTGTGGAAGTCAGCAGAAGCACGAGCTGTCACAGGAAGCAGCCCAGGACGCTTTTGTACAGGAAAAGGGAGATATGTTTTAATTTACCACTGGTTTGTTGGGTTGTTTTTTTCCTTTCTATTTAATTTTTGAGCACGTGCCTTTCACCACGAACCGGGCGCGGTTTTCACCGGGATGAACCCGAGTTTACCAAGGAACACTCAAAACCACACACGACAGATCTGCGAGGACGGAACCCTGAGCGAACCCCCCGGGGAAGGCACGTACCTGCTTCAGGACCGCTCTGGTTACAGCTGCTCCCGAGGCTGTTGGGGATGCCGGGCGNGGCCCCGGGACACGGCAGGGCGCCGCTGGAGCTCCCGCAGCCCGAGGAGCTATTGCCGCTCCCGTGGGAGCTCTGACAACTCATGGACTGCAGGAGCTGCGACATGGAGCTGATGGGGAAGGAGCTTGGACTCGGCTTTCTGATCAAATCGGAGCCGGCTTTGGGAACCCCGGAGCTGTCCAGCTGAGACTGTCTCAGCAAGCTGAGCACCGTGGCGGTGGGCTGCTTCCTTTTCCTCAGAGGATCCTTTTGCTGAGACATCAATTTATCTCTCAGCGCTGCCCGGCCGCTCTGCCCTTCCGTGGTGGGCAGGAGCGCGCTGGCAGCAGGAGGGAACATGGGATTTAAAGTGCTGTGTCCTTCGGTGCCGCTGCCGCCGCCGCCGCCGGCAACAGGTCCAGAATTGCTACTGCTGTTATTGTTGTTACCAGCAAGTTTATTTTGATTTGCTAGCTGTGCTTTGGCTGCTGCTGAGAGTAAACTGCTTGCTGGAAAAGAGGCAGCGTTGTGCTGGTTCAAGATCTGATTTAAAGGCATTCCCAGCAAACCGGGCTGACTCTTCAAGGAACCGCTTCCAGCCGACGCAGCGGGAAAAACTGCATTGTTTGGAGGATTTAATACATTACTCATTCCAGCGATTAACGGGTTAGGGACGTCCTTGTACTGATTCAGTCCGTCGTGCTTGGTGGAAGGGCTGGACGGCATGGACGGCCTGGGCGAGCCTATGGTTGACCTGGGGGACCTGGGAGGGACTTTGATACCACTACAGGACGACTGCGGGCCCACGGGAGGCAGCAGGAAGTTTCCGTGATCGGACGAGGTGGAAGAAGAGCGCGATCTTTGGGGAGAAGCCTCGATCCTCGCCATGCCGGCCGCCATCATGTGAACGGGGGACGTCACCGGCGAGGGCGACAGCGACGTCGCCGCCGAGTGCTGAACCCTTTGGACGTGGGCGCCGTGGTTCACGTGGGCGGGTTTGACGGTGGGCAGGGGCAGGTTGCTGGGCAGGGGCACCACGGCGGGGGGCATGCTTACATTCATCACGGGTACCTGAGAGTGGACGCTCGAGTGGAAAGCGGCGGGGTTCATGATCACGGGGTTCTGGTTGGAAGGTTTGCTGGGGATGGGGTCCAGTATGCCAAGCGGATCCTTCTCGGACGGTAATGGCTTTTTCTGAAGAGCGCAGGAAGGCGGCGGGGGAGGC
>VXBU01001450.1:35079-45161 GCA_013400315.1 Bombycilla garrulus
AAGCCCATCCGGTTCCAATCCTTGCCCAGGGACACCTTCCACCATCCCAGGCTGCTCCAAGTCCTGGCCTTGGACATTCCAGGGATCCAGGGGCAGCCCCAGCTGCTCTGGGAATTCCAGCCCAGCCCTTCCCCACCCTCCCAGCCAGGAATTCCTCCCCAAAACCCCACCTAAATCTCCCCTCCTCCATTTCCGCGACGACCTCGCACTCGAGGAACCACTCGCTGCAGTTTGTGAGCGGAACACGGGAGCTGAGGCAGGAAATTTCCTGCACATCCTGGCCAAAGTGCAGCAAACCCAGCAGCCCAGCCCCTGAGGTGACCTTACCTGATGTAGAGAACTCCACTTTGGTCCACCCTCCGCTGCCAACCAACGGGAACTTGCACTGCTGGTGGCCCTCCATCCGTGTCCCCTCCGTCACACTCCTTCCCACCATTCATTTTCCTGTTTCTGGTTAGGAGTCTTCAGAGATATCAACAGTAGGGTGATATCCTTTTACTACATCTCATCCTGGCCTCCCAAAGCAGGCCCTGCAGCACAGCTTGCCCCAAATCCTACAAAGTGCATCGGGAGGCTCCAGCTCAGTTTGAAACCAAGTCCTTAAAAGTGGCCATTTTGGTTAATGAGTCACTTTCCCATTATAATCCACATTAAATATGCAATGTTTAACTCCTTATATATTCATAAGGATGAACTATATAGATAAAAATTAGTGCTTCCAACTTGGGAAAATCATAATTCACCAATCCTTTGTTACCTGTCAGAAAGGAGAATGGGGAAAAGGAGAATTTCTAGTTCAACAGCATGATGGCTCCAAGCTTGATGACTGTCTAAGATAACTTGTGTTTTGTGAAAGCTCGTCTCATTTTTATAAATATGAGTCAGATCCAATACCTCCAGGTATTACACCCTTTATATGCCACATCCTTTTTTTTTTTTTAATTGTTTTCTTTTTATCTTCTGGTCATGATCCAAGCTGTCTTGTGGAGTTTCTGTGCTGATTCCTTGGCTCCAGTCGAACAGCCTGAAAGACAGAGATGTGGGAAACACGTGAGCCATCCTCTCCATCCTCCCAGCCCAGTGCAGGAACTCAGGGAGATGTTTTACAGCTGCAAATCAAAATTTTAAATGTCAATGGAACCATCAACATAAGGCTCAGAGCAAACAGAATCCTGCCAGCATTTTCTATTTATACGTGGATGCAACCGTGCTACATCTTAAAAGCTGCAAGAGTGCAACTGCTGTTAAATAGTTGATGTGGAGTTTGGCTGAATTAAGGGATGCATCTTTTCACTGAATATTTTCACATATGCTTCTGTTCAGAACTATCAGCAGATGACTAAATTAATGCCCTTTAAAAACTGTTCAGAAAACTGAATGGATTTCGTGTGAAGGAAGCTGCTCCTAGGCTTTGAGAATATCCATAAAAATGCAAACCTCCTGCGTTTTGACTGAATTAAAATAATCATCTCACCAAAAAATTATTGGGTCATAAAAAGGGAAAAGCCAGCAGCAGTGACTGATCTCTGAATGCCTTTGAATCAATCTGAATATCCTCAGGAGTAATTCCCCTCTGAGATTTTCAGAAGTTGTGTCATTCCTCCCAAAATAGTTTTTTTCCAGCTGACCAGGTGAGACTTAACACTTGAGACTGGACATTTTATGAAGGTGAGACAAACGTGGAAGATGGGATTTAAATAGGAAATACACCAGAAAAAAGCCACAATCCTAAATTCAAATACAGGATGGCACGGATGACTGCTGTAGTAATATCATTAGCAGATTTTATTTGGAATCAGGTGTCAATCCTGCCTTATTCCCAACACTAACATTATGCCAACATGTTAAAACATAAAAAATGTTATAGACTGACTGATTTTAATAAGAAATGTGTTTTTTTTTTTAAAGCCAGAAATGGAACATAAAGACATTTCTGCAATAACACCACATTACATCTATATTTAACAGTAATAACAGCTCCTTCCTTCAAGACCACTAAAGGAAGACTACAGAGGCATAAATATAGTCCTGGAAAATGTTCCCTTAAGTACCCTCGTGCAGAACATTCCCTTTAGAAGTGCTGCTTAGAAATGTAAAGTTCCAAATGCTCCAAAAAGAAAAAAAATATATTAAAAAACCCCACAAAAAAACCCCCCCAAAAAAAAAACCAAAAAACCAAAAAACCCTCAGCAGGGTTTCATCATTACCTTATTGCTGAAAGCTGCAGTGGCATTTTTACTGTAGGTCCCATGGAAGGTACAAAAATTTCCCTGTTATTCCGAATTAATTGAGAATTAACCTTCTGTAACGTAATAAAATCAAAATTTATCAAACCCTGGGAGCACCTGGTGCAGGGGAAGTTGCTCATGGCTCATGTTGCTATTTAGGGCCATTTTGAGCAAATAATACCCAGGAATTGCTTATTTTTGTAAGAGACACCTCAAAGTAATTTTATTTGTAAAGTTCTGCAGGGTCTCATTCTACCTCCACCACAGGATTCTCACCATCCAACCAGAGAAATTTTGTGTGGACTGCACCTTTTCCAGTACACACACAATCCATGTTTTACAGGAAATCCTCATGGAGGTGAGATGTTTTTCCCTAAAATCCACAGTTCCGTGTGGATTTCCACAAAGTAAAACCTCTGCATGTTGCCACAGGTAAGAGGTGCCCCCATCCATAATTCCACGCTGAAATTCCATCATAAGCCACACATGGAAAGTTCCTGGGTGTTATTTGATTTAATTAATTTAATAACACCACACAACTCCAAGCTCTGCTGGTCCAGAGATCTACAACAACAGGACAAGAGGGAACGGCCTCAGGCTGGGAAAATAATTCATGTACTGATAATTATTCCTGGCATTTGGTTGGGATCTCAGGGTTCTTGAGTTCTCCTGGAGCTCCTGGAGCGTGGGACAGCCCTTCAGGCCTCAGGCTGAGAAAATAATTCATGTACTGATAATTATTCCTGGCATTTGGTTGGGATCTCAGGGTTCTTGAGTTCTCCTGGAGCTCCTGGAGTGTGGGACAGCCCTTCAGGCCTCAGGCTGGGCCAGGGGAGCTCAGGGTGGCAGCAGCAGGAATTTCCCCATGGAAAGGGAGCTCAGGGGTTGGAGCTGCCCAGGGAGGTTTGGAATTCCAAACCCTGGAGGTGTCCCAGCAATTCCTGGAGGTGGCACTCAGGGCTCTGGCTGGGGACAAGGTGGGATCGGGCCCAGTTGACTCCATGACCTCGGAGCTCTTTTCCAAGCTCATTTCTGGGATCCTGAAGCCCAGAATCCCAAAGGCTTTTCCCAAAAGGGAATATCCATCCCATCCAGCCCCCACAGCAGAGGTGTCCCTACCCCAGCCCCTTCTGGCCGGGAACATTCCGTGTTCCCCCACAGCTCCAAACCCCTCACACCAACGGAAAAGGAGCCCTGANCTGCAAAACCCCCCAACTCCTCGCTCACCATCTCCCCTTCCCCATCCCAGCTCTCTCTGAGGTATTTTGGACTGGGATACAAACACTCTGGATTTTGGACCAAAGCCAGAGTGTTGTGGACACAGACCTGAACCCAGAGGCAGATTTCCATCCTCAGGCTGGGCCAGAAGAGGTCAGGGTGGCACCAGCAGGAATTTCCCCATGGAAAACAGAGGTCAGGGAGATTGGAGTCCCCATCCCTGGAGGTGTCAGGGAATTCCTGGAGGTGACACTCAGGGCTCTGGGCTGGGGATGAGGTGGGATCTGGGACTCCACGGTCCTGGAGGGATTTTCTACCCTCAGGGATCTGGGATTCCATGACTGCAGAACCCCCCCAACGCCCTCCAACTCCTTCCCCATCCCAGCTCTCTCTGAGGTATTTTGGACTGGGATACAAACACTCTGGATTTTGGACACAGAACTGAACCCAAAGGCAGATTTCTTGAGCCATGGAATGATTCCCTCCCCTCAGCAATGTCCTGGCAGCCCCGGACAGGCCCCGTTATCTCACCACAACTCTCCCCGTCCAAAGCAGCGCCTGCTTTTTGCCCTGTGCCAGCACATGATGTTTAGATTTGTTTTGCAGTCCGGTTTCCTTATGATATCCTTCAAAATATTTCACTGGAGAACAATGCAAAACTGCACAGAATTCCCTCCCCCCTTCAGCCCCCTTGACCCCTTCCCTGCACGGAAAATTTCTCCCTAATTTTCATCTGCTGGAAGAGTGGTTTCAATTTTTAATGGGACTCTCTCCCTTTTTCTTTATTTTAAATGTTGGATTTCAGGCAGCCTCTTTGCACACTCAGCTGTTAATATTTACTTTAACAATTTTTGAGTCAAGTGGGAAAAATAGAAAACTCGATAGGATGGCAAAAAAAAAATTAAATTAGATATTAATTGTCTGGATTCCAATCTGTTACATATGATATGATTAATATTTATTTGATTAGTAAGTGGATGTTGAGCCAATTAAGACAAATTTTGACAGCTTGACACTGCAAATCATGGAATGGTTTGGGTTGGAAAGACCTTAAAGCCCATTTTGTTCCATCCCTAGAGATTCCTTCCTCCATCCCAGGTTGCTCCAATCCTCTGAGTAATAAATTTTTTCCAATTCAAATATAATCTAAATCTCTCCCTTGTCCTCCAAATACTTTTGATGCTCCTTTACTTTTATTTTTTTGAAATGCCCAACAATTCCATGGATCCCTGCCTGGCTCTCTCTGGGGCACAAATCCCAGTTCCCACCTAACAGAAAATAATGGGAATTATATTTTGAATATAAATAAAGCTTTGCAGACATTTAGAAGAAAACACCAAACACTGCTTAGAGACACAAATTACAAACTCATTTTCCAGGCTTTCCTTTCTAGCACTGCAAAACTTCTCCAAAATGAGAAATGCTCTCAAATCACAGTCCTGGGGTTTCAGAACTAATAAGAAATTGTAGCTTCTTAAAAAGCATCACTTCCAAAGCACTCAGTGAAAAGGAGTTTTTATTTAGTTACCACTTGCACATTATTAATCTGTTTAAGTCTATCAAAGCAATTAGCCAGGATTCTCCTGTATCATCTAATTAGATACAAATGTTGCATCATTTTTTGGGAATGCTTTCCCAGTTTGAAAAGCAGCATTCTCCTGACTAATTAGATCAGTGGTGAATTCTTTATGAGGGCCTTTTTTTAGGCCAGTGATTCAACAAACAGAAGTGCCTGAAGCAGGAAGGAAAGCTTGAATCCTTCAGGGTTCTGTTCCTTGGGGTGGTGTCCAGGGCCATGGCACAGCCCTGAACACGATTTATTTGTGATTTACCCGTGATTTCCTCATGATTTATTCATGATTTGTGATTTACCCATGATTTCCTCATGATTTCATGATTTCCTCATGATTTCCCCATGATTTATTTGTGATTTACCCATGATTTCCTCATGATTTCCCCATTATTTCCTCATGATTTATTCATGATTTACCCATCATTTCCTCATGATTTACCAACGATTTCCTCATGAATTCCCCATGATTTCATGATTTACCCATTATTCCCTCATGATTTCATCATGATTCCCTCAGGTTTTCCTCATTATTTACCCATCATTTTCTCATGATTTACCAACAATTTCCCCATTATTTCCTCATGATTTCACCATTATTTCATCAGAATTTCCTCATGATTTCCCCATGATTTTCTCATTATTTACTCATGATTTTCTCATGATTTCCTCATGATTTCAAGATTTCCCTATTATTTCCTCATGATTTCCCCATGATTTTCCCATTATTTCCTCATGATTTCCCCATGATTTCCTCATGATTCACCAATGATTTTCCCATGATTTCCTCATGATTTCCCCATCATTTCCTCATGATTTCCCCATGATTTCCTCATGATTTCCTTATGATTTCCTCATGATAAACTTGATATACTCATGATATACTCCAGTCTTTGGGTTGAAAACAGACCTCACTTGTAAATACAGAATATTAAGAATATTTTGCCCCAACCAGAAAACTGAATGACTGAATTAAAACAAGCATTTGTAATTGCCCAGGTGCCAGCTCATTCACACCACTCCAACCAGCTCTGATATTATTTCTAACTCTTAAAGCACTTTTATATCCCTAACAAGGTTCACATTCTCTTATTTCACGCCTCTTTTGATGCTGTGGAGTTTTTTGGGGTTGGAATTTAACCACTCCATAAAATAACTCCCTGGAGGTGTCCAAGGAATATCTGGATGCAGCGCTCTGGGCTGGTGACAAGGTGGGGATTTGGGGACAGGTTTGACTCAGTTTTGGAGGCCTTTTCCAACCTGGAAGCCGTTTGGGTGAATTCCCTCCTAAATAACAAAAATCCATGAGGATTCCAGGCTCCTGTCCCTGTTCCCCAGCACGTGGGCACGGACAGAACCTTCTGGAATTTCTTTTTCCAAGACCAGGTGCCCAAAGCAGCCACTTCAGCCCTGCCATTCAGGGATCTGCAGTAATAAACCAACAGGACAAATGATTTTCATGGAGAAAAACTGATTTATGGCCACGGGATCCAGCTGATCACATAAATCCCTTTGCTTGGAGCATTTGGGATCAGGGTGCTGGTGAGGAATCAGATATAAACCTGGGAAAAATCAGAATATCCTCAATTTTGGAGATTTAATTGTGCCAATAAAGTCATCCAAGGCAATGGACAACTGGGCTGAGCTGGGAAGGATTCTTTTAGAATTTCTTGTGGATAGCAGCAATCCCTAAAATTTTCTCTCAGGATGACTTTTATCCCATCTTTCTGTGAAATTCCCAAAGCTGGGAACAACTGAGGCTGGCACTTCCAATAAAGAATGGATCAAATCCATCCTCCCAAGACACAGAGATCTCTGAAAGGCTTTGCACAAAAAAAAAACCCCAAAAAAATGCAGGAAAGAAAAGTATTTTGTGGTTAATGCTCATCCCTGGGTGCTCACTATGGATTGACGGATATTTATTTCTCATTTAATAATTTTAAATTTATATTTTTATTTACTATGTCCACCCAGGGTGCTCTCCCAGCATTTCCACCACACGGATTTTTTTCTTTCCAAGGGGAACAGGTCAGAACTGTGATCAAAATTCAGGTTAATATTTCTGAGAATGTCACTGTTATCCAAACCTTTCCTGGAGAATGTCAATAAATGGAATATTCCTGAGCAATATGTTAATGAGAATTGGAGAAACTTCACATCCACTTTAATTTAGGGGAATTTGGATCAAGAAATGAGGAAATTTCTTTCAATTCTCATGTTTTAGGCTTCCAAAAAACTGATATTATTCAGCATAGTTCTGTAATGCTTTTATAATGAAGATTATATGAATTTCAGGATTTTTTAATAGAGAATGTTCTGAAAATATCTAATAAACAGAAATTGAGGAGGAAATAAGTATTTCTAAGTGTTCAGTTCTGCTGTACATTATTGACTTAGAGGTTACCAGGGAAATGGAAATTTGGGAAAATAAAGATTTAATTTAAAAGGGGAAAAAAAAATATTTGAATGGAACTCTTTCAAAAACTGACCATGAACGTTCAATTAGATTTTAGCCAAACAATTAACAGGAGAAAAAAAAAAAAAACCAAGATTCCTGGAAATCTGGGGAAACTGAGCACTGGAATAACAATTTTTGAATAACCCCAGATCTCCTTTAATTTGGAGACCAAAAATGAAGCAATAAATGGCAAAAATGAAGCAATAAATGGCAAAAATGAAGCAATAAATGACAAAAATGAAGCAATAAATGACAAAAATGCCTATTTTCAATGCAGAGATGTCAATAAACAATATCCACCTCCTTTGTATCAGACACCTGAAGTTGAGGACGCAGCAATATTTCAATAATTTGAATTATTCAGCCCGAGTTCCTGTGCAGGGGAATGTCAGAAGTGTAGCAAGATTGCAAATTAAACCCATAAATTACGCTTTTGTGCCAAAGTAGTAATCATGTGACTGTGCTATTTTTAGGCCCTTGGAATTTTTTCCTCCTTTTTCAACTATTTGTTGAATTACGTAGCTCTGCTCAGCAATTTCCCTGATGGAAATACACTCAAGGTATTAAAAAATATATGGGAAGAATAAAAATCAGCTCTTCAGACACCTCAATGCAAAGCCTCCTGTCTTATCTGGCATAAATGGAATAATATTGGAGAGTCTGGATTGCCTCTGGACCCTGGGATGCTACAAATCTGATTAATCTCCCCATTAGCAGATAATTACTTACTAATTGAATGTACAAGTATTTGGAGAATTTGGCCCCATTGTTTTATTTGAGAATTTTCTCTGTTTTCTTAAAAAAAAAGATGTAAAAGTTCAAGGATATTTAAAAAAAAAAAGCGGTTTTAATCCTTTTAAATGGCAAATGTTTCCTTCTTGCTAGAGCAGAGATTTATTAGTTCTGAGTTGAATCATTTTGAAATCAATCTCGATGAAGATTTGTATACATGACCTTTCCTTCTGCAGCCCCTTTTTCTGCTCAGGCTGCTCTGAGTCAGCTCTTTCCTGAATTCACCATTTGATTTCCAAATATTCTTGCTCAGCCTGCCATTAAAACATTACAACCTTGGTTTTCTTATTTAAAAGCTTTGAAAGCAGTAAGGCCCACGTAAAGTGAATTTTAATGTATTATTTAGGGGATGGAGATGAAAATGAAAAAATCCTGACCTTTTTCCTCATTAAGCATTAGATTGAAGGTGGCTCTGTTCATCTTGTTCACTCCAAGCTGGAAAATAAGCAGTTAAAACAGAAAATAAGCAATAGTGAGCAGCACACTTCACTTAGGAGGTAAAGATTCCAATATTAAATGACTCTTAATTATTTCTTCATATTTATAAACACTCAGAAAGGTTTCTTAGGATAAATGATGAAAGAACTATTTCCACTTCTTGTTTTGTACACATTTCTATCCAACAGCACAGCGTGGAAAAAAGAATCAAATATTTAACAAACTGCCAATGTATGATTTCCTTTTACAAAATCAGCTTTATTTAATCTGAATTCTGGCAACACAGATAATCAAAATTCTTGCCTCTAAACACACCCCCCATGACTTTTAAATAAATTTTTGTGCTTCAGGAGTGTCTGGCTGCCCCAACCCCTCCACTCAGATTTCATTTTCAGCAAGCCAAGGTATTTTTAGCCCATTAAAAGGAGCAAAGTGCCTCAAAGTTGGTGCCTGTGTATTTTGGGGATGAATTCTCACATAACAGTGATCGGATGTGTTCACACCATCACCTTAATAAAGATAAATTTCCTTGGCCAATAATGTGTGAGGAGTGGAAAATGAAACAGCTGATTTTAGGATAAAACCTTCCCAGTTTCAGAGCAGGGCTGGTGAAACCCAAATTTTCCTCTGGGGGGATTTGCCATCCAAACAAGACAAATTTATTTTTAATGCACAGCAAGGTGGTGCTGCTCAGGTATCCCTGGCTTTGCTGTGAAAAACCTGATTTTCCTGCATGAGAAATACCCCAAAGCAGACAGAAAAAAAGTCTGATTCTCTTCAGAAGGAGCTAAACAAAAGGGTGATAAGAGAATTCCACCAGCTCATCAAAGCAGGGAAAAGAAAAATGAGTGTAAGGCCCACAGGCACCCAGAAATTAAAACCATGTGGCCCTTTAAGGATGCAGCACATCCAAGAGTTGAAGAACAAAGCTCCAAAAAAGATAAGAGCCTGGAAAATGCACTGCAAAATCCATCCCAACTGAAGGACAATATATATCCTAACTCCCAACTCCAACAGCTCTTTATTCTCTGAAAGTGCCCCAAGAAACGGCTCTGGAATTGCCTAACGCAGATATCGAGGATGTTCTGCTCCAAAAAAGTGAATTATTGGGGAAAATGTGGGCAAAAAAACCACTCAGGCAACTCTTGATCACACAATATTTAACATTTGTGCTGCAGGAATTTGTTTCTTGTGTTGCTCTGCTTGAAAAAAAGAGAGAAAGAGAGAAAGAGAGAAAGAGAGAAAGAAAGAGAGAGAGAAAGAGAGAAAGAAAGAAAGAAAGAAAGAAAGAAAGAAAGAAAGAAAGAAAGAGAGAAAGAGAGAAAGAGAGAAAGAGAAAGAAAGAAAGAAAGAAAGAAAGAAAGAAAGAGAAAGAAAG
>VXBU01001450.1:45184-58463 GCA_013400315.1 Bombycilla garrulus
AATAGAAAGAAAGAAAGAAAGAAAGAAAGAAAGAAAGAAAGAAAGAAAGAAAGAAAGAAAGAAAGAAAGAAACAACTGTTTTCTTCAATAAAATAAAGCTCCTTTGGTTCATTTTTACTGCACACCTTCCACTGAGAGGTGCTGTCAAGAATGGAAAAGGTTTGCAGGGAAATGAGATGAATTTAATCCCAAAATTAAGGTGACAGAATGAAAGTGAGGATGTGAACGAAGAGGGATCTCAGGAGAGCAAAACGCTCAGCCCGTGGCCAGTGGGGAAGGTAAAAATTACTGAAATTTTCTCTGGAAGCTCCTTCTTTGTGTGTTTTTAAAAGTTTCCTGACAGTGACAGGTAAAAAATCCCAGTTTTCCATCCATATTTGCAGTCAGAAATGAGGTAAAACAAAAAAACCTTGGCCTGTTTTTTCTTTCTATCTCTCCTAAATTACACTTGGTGCAAAATGAACTTCCTTTTTAGTTTTTTTTTTTTTAATCTACAGAGCAACCCCCACCACTGCTTTGATAAAACCCTCTTATCTCTTTTTTCTGCCCATCCTACAGTGTTCCCTTTTTTCCTACAATAAACAAACCCAAGCCTTTCAGCTGTTCTTTAAGAGCCCTGATTTCTAAATCTGGCATGGGCTGCTTGCTCTGCTTTGCATTCCTCTGGCTAATACCAATTTAAATGACATTTATTTATTAAAATTTAATAAACAGACATTAAAATTATTTTAAAATAAAGAAAGAATGAATATTTAAATGCTATTTTTTTTACAATATTAGTTTTTAAAATTATAAGGGTAGGTCCAGTATTGCAAAACACCTCCTGCCTTTGATCTCACCAAGAGCAAACACACACCAAAAAAATAAAATCTTGGGTATTTTTAAGGAATGAAGAGATTTTGATGGAAAAAGAATCAAAAAATGCTTGGAGAGACTTTAAAGTTCATCCCATGGGCAGGGACATCTCCCACTGTCCCAGGTTCCTCCAGCATGGCCTTGGACACTTCAGGGATGAGAAATTGAGGAATCCACAACTTCTTTGGGAATCCTGCGCCAGGGCCTCACCACTCTCACGGGGAAGAAAAGATTTACATAAAATTCCTGGGAGGAATTTTGGGAGCTCTTGTGTCAGCTCTCNACCTTCCTTTTTATTTTTTTTTTTTTTAATCTACAGAGCAACCCCCACCACTGCTTTGATAAAACCCTCTTATCTCTTTTTTCTGCCCATCCTACAGTGTTCCCTTTTTTCCTACAATAAACAAACCCAAGCCTTTCAGCTGTTCTTTAAGAGCCCTGATTTCTAAATCTGGCATGGGCTGCTTGCTCTGCTTTGCATTCCTCTGGCTAATACCAATTTAAATGACATTTATTTATTAAAATTTAATAAACAGACATTAAAATTATTTTAAAATAAAGAAAGAATGAATATTTAAATGCTATTTTTTTTACAATATTAGTTTTTAAAATTATAAGGGTAGGTCCAGTATTGCAAAACACCTCCTGCCTTTGATCTCACCAAGAGCAAACACACACCAAAAAAAATAAAATTGTGGGTATTTTTAAGGAATGAAGAGATTTTGATGGAAAAAGAATCAAAAAATGCTTGGAGAGACTTTAAAGTTCATCCCATGGGCAGGGACATCTCCCACTGTCCCAGGTTCCTCCAGCATGGCCTTGGACACTTCAGGGATGAGAAATTGAGGAATCCACAACTTCTTTGGGAATCCTGCGCCAGGGCCTCACCACTCTCACGGGGAAGAAAAGATTTACATAAAATTCCTGGGAGGAATTTTGGGAGCTCTTGTGTCAGCTCTCAGAAAAAGGATTCCAAACGAGTTGTGACCATCAGTGTTTCTGTGGGAATGCTGCACACTTCAGTTCAGAGGGGATCAGCCAGAATTCCACGTTTCCTCTGAAGAATAAAATCCTGATGAGAATGAAAGTGGGTTTAAAATCCTTATTTTGAGCCAACAAATACTGCACGTCCACTCCAGTGGACTGAGATGCCCAACGCTATTGTGGATGTAACTTTATTTAAAATTAAAACCACACACGCATTCCTTCAACTGGGCCACTTCAGATTAGGGATCTCTTCAGCCTTTTCTGGAGGGATTTAAAAAAGCTTTGGAGAAATCTTAAAGCTATGGAATTAGCCTGGTATTTATAGCTCCGTTTCCAAGCGTGTTCTTTGAGCTTCCTAGGACGTTCCTTTTCCCATCTGTTGACACGGTGTAACCTTGTATTTTGTATTTTGATGAGGAAAAATCTAGAAGAACAGGAGCATTTGATTTGATTTTGTGCTGGAGAGGTCTGGCTCCACCTCAGGCAGCTCCACTTTGCTCCTCCAACATCACCCAGGGCTGGGGAGGTGCTGCAGATTTTCCAACGGAGAACTGGAGTTTTATTGTTCGATTATGTCAAAATACATTACTCCCAATTATGACTAATGCTCCATCTCAATCCCAGCAGCACGAAATGGTGTTTTTTTCCCCATTAAATGCTGTGCTTCACATGCTGGCAGGATACAAGCTCTTAAACTGAGGTCAGGAAAGTTTTTTTTCTTTGTTCTCTTATCAAAAAGTCCATGTTTGGGTGCACTGCCTACCTTCCACCAAGGCACGAACTGCTGAACTGTTTATTTTCTACTTCAGCACCATAAAATGCTTGGTGAAGATGAAGATGTTTGATGTCCTGTTTGTTTTTTTTTAATGCTGCCTCAAATATTTTGTCTTAAAACTTTACCACCGTGGTGTAAAACTACAAAAAAAGTTAATTCAGAAGTTTCCCAGCTCAACAAACGCAGTGATTTACCTCAGAATACTCACCTACATTGCTTCTCATGGTCTTGTTCAAGTTATCTTGGGGACTTTTGAGGGTTTTTAGAATTGCTGCTGCACTTTGAGCTTTGCTTTAGACAGTCTCCTGGGGTTCTCTCGAGGGTGGGCTCTGTCCATGGGGGCCGGCTCCTTGCCTCGCTCCTCCCCTCATCTGAGGAACTCCTGCACCCCTCTCACATCTGCTGAGACAATCCAATTAAAACAGGAGCCCAATTAAAACAACCAGCCACATGTTTCAATTCCACTTCTCCTGATTGCTTTGTAAGCCCCTACACGGTTACTCCAGTAGAAACCAAGTCAGATTTGTTTGAAGGAATGGCTTTGGAACTGAGGACTCCTTTGGAGCTGTACAGGTCACACAGAAACCTCCCAGCTAAAGACAAAAAGCTGAATTTTGGAGCTGTGGTGAGGTAGAAGTTCCAGCAGCACCACTGATGAGCTGTAAACAATGAGCTGTAAATGAGTCTTGGCTCAGGTACAGGACACTGGGGAATCCCCAGCTGAAACAGAAGCTGTTGGATCACGGAATCCCAGAATGGTTTGGGATGGAAGGGAACTTTGAAATCAGCTGATTTCCAAACCCCATCCAGCCTGGCCTTGGCTCATTATTCCCTAAGAGCTGCCTGTTCTGAGCCCTTCGTGTCTTTGCTGTGCTGCTCCAGAGGCTCCAGCACTGATTCCCTGCTGGATTTCCCCTGCTGGAATCCCTCTGACCCCAGAGGAGCCACCCCCTGCCCAGGAGCTGCAGTTAATTCCTTGCATTCTTCAGAGGTGGAATGGATGGAGCTCATGAGGTTAAAGGCACATCCCTTTAAACCCTGGAATCAGAGAGCCTGAGGACTCAGTTGGGCACCAAAATTCACAATAATTGGGGATTTCACATTTTTCCCAAAATAAATCTTCATTAAAACCAAATGCGACATCAATGATTATCGAATCTTTGGGAAAATGGAAAGAATTAGTTCTGATTTTTCAAATCACCTCTTTGGAATCTCTTTTAAAGCCATTTATCATCACAGTGAAGGTCTGCGTTGTTGTTAAAACCTTCTCCTGTCCCTGACAGAAAATGGGAATGAAAAATTTCAGATAAGCCAAACAAACAGGGTATAACACAACTCTGTGACAACAGAAATCACAAAGTGCACTGGCTGTGAAACCAAATACAGCATTTCCTGTGATTATTTAAATATCTTAGTGAAGCTTAGAAGCAAAACCTGCAGTTTGGCTTCACTGATTTCATCAGTCTCCCTGACTTAACTGAGTTTTCAATTGATCTTCCCAATTTAAGTGCCAAATTAGGGCCCAGCATTTTGTAAAAATGGGCATTAATGACTCTTGGTTGTCTCAAATTGCATTTACCAACCTGGCAGAGCCTTTCAGGTACAGGTTTTTTTCACAAGCAAACTACTTAAAATAAAAATGATTAACTCTGTAAAGTTCTTCCCCACCCAATATGACTTTATAAATTATGAATATATATTTAGATTTTCTTAAGCACTGGGGCACTAGAAAACTTCAATGTTTAGGTTCTGTACAGGGTTTACTTGTTTTTAATATTAAGTACTAACAAGGATTATTCAGTCCATAAATATTATTGAATATACAGCTATTATTGAATGGAAGTATTTCAAATATGACCATTTAATGCAATTTATTAATGTAATTATAATTTATCTTCACAGTGCCAAAACCAGATAGAAAGATGAATAATTTGCATAAAAATGTATTTTAGATCACAATTCCACTATGGATATAATATTCTTAATATAAAATGATATATTAATGTTTAAACACATTGAAAGGTATTGATCAGAGAGATTTTCATGGAGAATTCCCCATGAACACAGAATCACAGCAACCACTGGGAAACTCTAATTTACTGGAAACAATTCCAACAGATGGATCAAAAGGCCCAAGAATAAAACCTAAAGTCAGAGCAGGGCTTAAAAAATCTGGGTCTGAGGACTGGAGGGAAGCAGGGAAGGAGCTTCCCCTAAAGGCCTCAAAAAATCGACAGCAATGCATCCTAAGAACTCATTTCAATGAATAATCTGATTTTGAATTTATCAAAATTAAATAGCAACAAAAAATTAATGACAAAAATATCTCTACTGAGTGTTTAGAAATGGACTTACACAGCGATTACAGAATTTTTTATTTATTTTTTTTTATTTTATGCCTATCCCTAAGAAAAAACTTCCCAAAAAGTTGCAGGAATCCAGTGGTGACTTTATTTCTGAGGGAGAAACATCTGTTTTTTCAGAGCCTTTTGCTGTCTCCTTCCTTTGTGAGCTTCCTATTTACATAACAAGTCTGTGCTAACAGATTAAAAAAATCCTGTCCCCATCTAATCTCTCCAGATACAAACAATATTCTTACAACTACAGTATTTGGAGCATCTAAAATTAAAGATACTTTTTATGAGCAAACATGAAAAATACCAAAAACTGTTATTTCTGTGAGAGCAACAAACTGAACTTTTTAATTGTGTGCTGTCACAAATGAGTAAAAAAGAGGGTGGCAGTCAGCCAGTTTTCTTTTTACTTTAGCTGGATTTTAAATGCATTTCTTCTAAATCAAAAAACTTGATTATTGGCTGTTTCTCAGGTTATTTTTCTTATTTACTCTGTGGCATAACTGCAAACCTCTCCTCCATACCAGTTAATTCCAAATTAGAGTCATGAGCTCCACGCTGGAAAATAAAATCAGGAGCTTTTGTTTGGGAGCATCCAATTCTGTCTGATTTTCTTTACAATAATTGTTATTTTTATTTTGTTAAGGGAAAAATAAAAAGTCACACAAAATTATATTTATTAATTGCATTGTGTTTCATTTTAGAGAAGCCCAGACTGGTTTGGGTGGGAAGGGATCTTAAATCCCATTATTCCAGGGTGCTCCAAGCCCTGTCCAAGCTGGCCTTGGACATTTCAGAGAATTGGAATCCTCAGAAAGAGAGAATTCACCTACCTGAAATCAGGAAGACTGGTGGGTGTAATCCTTTAGGATTTGGTGGTTCTTGGAACTTTTGGGAAGAATTAGAGAAGTGCTGTTTCTTCAAGTGTTTGTGGTTTTTGCCCGTTTTGTTGCGATAAAGCCTCTTCTTCCTGCAATGAAATACATGTTGTACTGAAGGGGGATTTGCAGCAATCAAATTATTCCCAAATTCCCTCTGGAAGGGTCTCTGGCTTCCCTGCCCTACACACAGAACCTGCAGAATTCCTCACAGTCCAGCAGGGTCCAGGTCTGGCCGTGTCCTCCCCTGCTTTACGCTCGCAGAGAATTTAAGGCTGTAAAAAACAGAGCCCACACAGCTGGAGAATGGAGAAAAGGACTTGAAAATGAGATATTCTTGAGAGGATCCACCACAAAACTTCAGAGAACTAAAATAGCAAAAAGACGCCCAGTTTTGCTTATTTATATACACACCTCTTTTTATATACACTCACACACATGGACATTTCTATAAATTAATATAAAAACCCCCAAAGAAGTTTAGAAACATTGAAAGTAGGTTATAGACTTGAAGACTATTTTTTTCCCAAATGCCTTGTAGATTTTTCCCCTAAACCAAACAGAATTCTGTGACTTGAACACATGATGGCAAATCATGACCTCGGCCTAAGCGCGGCCTTGTATTTAATTTTATTCCTGTAACCTACAATTTTATTCCTAGCATAAAAAGTGGGTGAAAATACACATGATATTGATGATTATGCTTGGAGTAACCACAGGGCTTTTCAGGTTTTCCCAATTCAGCCTCAATCCAGAAGGCCTGGCCTAAATCTGCTGTCTCCTCAGAAAAATTCCTGAAAACTTGGGCAATGCCAGATTTTATCCTTACTCCTCCATTTTCCTGGAGCTGGGGGAATTTCTGAGGAGGCAATTCCTGAGCAGGGAAGTTCTGAGGAGGGAATTTTTGAGCAGGGAATTTCTGAGGAGGGAATTCCTGAGCAGGTAATTCCAGAGGAGGAAATTTCTGAGGAGGCAAATCCTGAGGAGGGAATTCCTGAGGAGGGAATTATTCCTGAGGAGGGAATTCTTGAGGACGGAATTTCTGAGGGGGGAATTCCTGAGCAGGCAATTCCAGAGGAGGCAATTTCTGAGGAGGCAATTTCTGAGGGGGGAATTCCTGAGGAGAGAATTTCTGAGGAGGCAATTTTTGAGGAGGCAATTCCTGAGGGGGGAATTTCTGAGGAGAGAATTCCTAAGGGGGAAATTATGCCTGAGGAGGGAATTCCTGAGGAGGCAATTCCCAAGGAGAGAATTCCTGAGGAGGCAATTTCTGAATAGGGAATCTTTGAGGAGGCAATTCCTGACGAGGGAATTTCTGAGGAGGCAATTCCTGAGCAGGGAATTCCTGAGGAGGGAATTTCTAAGGAGAGAATTCCTGAGGAGGCAACTTCTGAAGAGGGAATCTTTGAGGAGGTAATTCCTGAGGAGACTATTCCTGAAGAGGGAATTTCTGAGGAGCGAATTCCTGAGGAAGGAATTCTTCCTGAGGAGGGAATTCCTGAGTTGTAGTCCCTCAGAGGGCACAGCTCACCCCTCAGCTCCAAGGCTGTTCCTCCTGGATCAGCCCAGGCAGGGATTTGTGTATTTCTGCTGGATTAGTCTTAACCCAGATCCTCCCCTAATCCCTGTGGCTGCAGGAATGCTTGGGCTGGAGCAGCACAGGGACAGGAATGACAATCTCCAAGTGGAAAGAGCAGCAGCCACTTGGAGAAATCCAGGATGTTTGCTCATTTTATTCCTGAGGCCTGCAGCGCTGAAAATCTCTTCTGTGTTCATGGGAGCATCTCAATGTATTTGTTGTTTCAATAAAAGTCATGTTTATCTATTTACAGCTTCCTAATTCTAAATTTTAATTGTTATAATGCCAAAGAGCAAGGGAAATATCTAAAAAAAAACCCTGAACACCTGACTATTGTTGGCGAAATAATCTCGCTTCCATACTGATTAGAATTCCCATCTATTATCTGAGTGTTTGCTAGACATGGTATCTGGAGAAAATTGAGTAAAAGCAGAACAGATGGCAGAAGAAAAAGGAGAAGCAGCTATCCCACCTTCCCAAGCTACCTTTGCAGGAACATATGGCCTTTTCCTGGGCTTTTGTGTGACAACAAGTGGGCCAGATGAACAGAACTTCAAAAATGATCTGTGACTGCCTAACAACACCATGGACCACGTGGAAAACGTGAAAGCTCAGAGAAATACCAAAAACCAGGCAGGTCTGCTGAGAAGTGAATTCAGAAATCAGCTGGAAGGCCAACAAACTATCACATCTCTTTAAATTACGTGATACATCGTTATAAATATAACATACTGATATATTCCCTTTATGTACGTGATATATCTATCAGGCTAACATACTAACATATTTACTTTACATATGTGATGTATAGATATATAGATATAAGTAACATTTTTCAAAGGGTTGGCAATTTGAGTGGCTGTTGCTTTGAGAACATAAGATGTAAAAAAGGACATTATCTATTTTTATTGTCTCCAGTTACAGGAAAAAAAAATAGTTTTAATTTGCAAGAGGAAAAAAAATCAGACATCAGTTGAGTCAATATTTCAATCCTGTAAATGCTGAGTAGCTGATAGCTCTTTCTGCAGTTTGGACATTCTCCACATCTTGATGAAGTTTATACTCAAGATTTAGATCCCTAAAGTCTGGAGAATAAAGGTCTCTCCAACAATCACACGTCCCAATTTATTTTGCTTTTCTCAAAACATCTTAGAATTAAATTTGATGAATAATTTACACATTATTTTCACTCATCTGTAACACAGCACTTTGAAAACCTGATTTGTTTCCCTCAGCCCCTTTGCATACCTGGTGTACAAGCACTGCTGTTTTCTGCCTCACAATGGAAATGTAATCAACTTTTCTCCTTCACTGATCTTTAATTTAATATAGAGATAACGGAGCAACTGATGAGGGCTGAGAAGATAAACAAAGAATTTGAGGTCTGTATAATGCCAGTTTGTCTTTTCTCCTATTTCTCCGAAACAAATGTTGCTAAAGGTACAAAAAAATGAGTTAGTAAAAAAAAATTAGTAGTTACTACTCCATACTTACAAATAATTGATTTTTTTAAAATCACAGAACCCCAGAATGTTTGGGTTGGATCCCAAAATCCCATCCAAAGCCATCCCCTTCCATGGGCCAGGATGCTCTTTAGGTGTCTTGATCTCAGCCTTATCATACAAAACAGAAATATCCCCCAAAAATGAAAATATTTGATAAAATAACCCAAAGAGAAGAGAGAAACAATTGTCACATTTATCTCCCACCCCAGTGGCCACTCTTTGCTCCTTCCCCTGCAGCTGCTCCTGTGCTTCCACACTGCTGGAACACTTCCTCCATGGGCAAAAGTTAATTCAACCCACCTGAAATTTTCATTTCTGTCTCCTGACTCCGATTATTTCATAGAAATATATTTTTGTTGACCCCAAGATCAGAACTTTTCCCATTTCTCCACAACACAACTCTACCAATTCCTGGATAAACACACCCACAGCAAAAGGAGAGAAAAGGAGATCTGGATTTTCAGAGGGATCTCTGATCCCAAAGCCCCAAACTCGTTAGGAGAGAAGAAATTTCATGCAGCAAGCACACCAACAGTTTAGATTTTTGGTTGGTTATTTTTAAATAATGGTTTATTATCCCCTACATTACTGATGGACTCAGTGTGGTAGATTTTAAACAGAGATTTATATTTTTTTTCAGAGGCTGGAACATTTGTTGAAGTAAGGCTTGTGCTGTCCCAAAGAAATAGTTAACCACCAAATTGTGAGGGAGATAAAATGGCATTGCTGTGGATGCAGAGCTTCTCTCCAGGTATGGACTGACAGAATTCCAGCACGGTCTGTGCTCTCCCATTGTGGAGAAATTCTGGAGGAAGAGCCAAAACCATCAGTGATTTTTGGGGTCAGCTCAGGGGGATTTCATTTCTGTCTCCTCNCCTCATGACACTTTATCATCACATAATAAAGTGTCTTCTTTTAGACATGACATTATGCCATTGTTTAAAATTAAATCCTCCCCAAAGAAAATAACATAAACTTCTCTAAACTGTGTTACTCCTTATTTAAAAATTCTTGGCATGAATCTCCATAACTGGCAAATCTTGATTATTTTAAACTCTCTTGCCACGGGAGCAGAGAGGAGACTCCAGCAGACTCTGCTCTGGATTCAGCTGAAATTATCCTGAAACTGAGAAAATTCAAAATTAATTTCCACCAAGAAGGAATTTCATCCCACTTCCTCCAAGTAATTCTTTCAAAGTGTTGCTGCTAATTAGTACAACTAATTGTCCAATTCATTGATAAAAGTATCAGGAAGGAATCTGAATAATCCCCAGGCACAGGGCTCCCACAGCAGAATTCAGTTTCTGGAATTCTGATTCTATTCTGGCTAAGGTTAATGGATGCTTTCCCACTGAGTTTAATATAATTCACACTGGATCACTCCTGAGTCTATATTTATATAAAAATGCCCTACTATTTCAATCTGTTTGATCATTTTTAAAATATCCATCTTATTTATTCAGAAACAGAGCTCAAAATTCTATAAAAATTTAGCCTAGGATTGAATGAGTTTTCAGAAAGCTTTGAGAGATTTTAAAGTCTTTTTTTAAGGAATTTTTAAGGAATTTTAAAGGAATTTTTAAGTAAATGAGAATAAATAATCAAATATTCCTCCGATTTTTAGAAATGTGTATCACAACAGCACTCAGGCCAAAGAGAAATATTAAATATTATTAAAGACAAATGGCACTGGGGAAAATCACAGCAAAAACAAGGATTTAAAGGTGTCAAGGTGTGTGACAGCAAATCCACAACAGGAATAAATAAATTCCAGATTTTTAAAGTTAAAGAAAAAGTATAAATTGAAGGATTTTCACATCAGCAGAGCACACAGAGGAAAAGGATCCCAGAACGAGACTTTCAGTAGCAGTCAACAGACAAATTAGTTAAACCTACATTTGCTTTTTGATTTCATATATTTTTTACTTTATATGAAGTTTTCTCTATGACCAAAAAATCCCTTTCAAGCTAAAGAAACTTCTAATATACAAGTTGAATAATTTTGCCTTGCTTAAGTTAGCTTAAGAATTGAATAATATTAATTTAATAATTAAAATATAAGTGTAATAACATTACAGACTTACAGTTCTGTATGGCTCTAAGAACAGTGAACTGCAGAATGTCAGTTCAATGATTGAATTTTGCCTCCTTCACAGAAACCACAATTCAAGTGTCCCAGTTCCTTCACTCTCAGCCTGTTTTTTTACATTTTCTGGCTTAAGGTATAATAAAAGATGAAGTTTCTGACCCCTGCAGATTTGTTTCCTCTCCTGTACTTGCACACTTCCCTAATTCAAAGGCAGGAAGGAGTTAATGGGAGCTCCCAGATGAGAAACTCCATCTCCCAAGGAGAATTCAGGGAGAAAAACTTGAAATTCCTCCAGAATTCCATCAGATGGGAAGTGACGGACAATCAGATCCTGTGGAAGAGAAGATTCCTGCTCCAGCACCAACGCTGGGCTGAGGGTGAGGATCCTTCCTGCAAAGCTCAGATCAAATCCTCCCAAATCCTGGCAGCAGCCCTGGTGTGATGAGGAACGAGCTGGATGTGATCTGCCAGGACCTTGAGGGGCAGGAATGCCAGGTATGCTGTGAGTTTTATGACCCACATCACCGTTCCATGGAAAGTTCTTTGGATGGGACAAAAGATGGGACTTCTAGATGCTTGGAAGGGCAGTTTATTTGTCTTCTACATGAGTAAAAAGTGTGAGGTCTTTACAGGAGTTGAAAGGCAGAAGTCACAGGACTCTGGTTTGCACCATCCTTTAAAGACTTACTAACCAACAGAATATTGACAACTTGGATATTTACACCATTAAACCAATAATGGGAAATTTCATCCAGCTTGTCGTTATAGGATATGAAAGAACAGACACACACCACAGCTCAGGTGATCAGAAGAGAGAAGAAGAGGTTTTATTTTTTTCTGACTCCAGTATTTCTAGTTTTCCAAAAGTGACAGTGGATTGGACGGTGGCAGTGCCACCTCTCCAAAGACACTGCACAGACAAACAGCCCATCAATTTTTCTCCTCATCTATGAAGGAATGCAAAAACACTGAGCTGTTTACAGAAAGCGTGTGAGAAAGTTCTTCACAAATATATAAATATCAGAAGGCTTAAAAAGTCTTACAAAAATCAGGGTGACACAGCAATAACGTGCCGTTTTCTGACCAATCCTGTCCTGCCACACAAATCCATTCTACAGACTTCTTGTCACCTTTTTAACTACTTCTCTTCTCTCTCCCCAGCTCAACATGTCTCTGTTTTGACTACAAAACTTCATTTCTGCTTCCAGCACCTCAGCTTGGGTGCTTCTCCCAGGGCCTGAGATCAAACCTGGGTTTAATTCCACATTTTGGCTCCCACAGGCCCAGTGCTCTGAAAACTCTCTGCTTTTTGGATCCCAACAGTCTGGCACTGGGAATGCCATCCAAGTTCTGGGATCCGTGTTCCACACCAGGAAAACAGAAATACAATGTCTGGGCACGGCTTCACCCAGAAATTTCCTCCTTGCATTCCTCACCCTGCAAGCTGCTGCTCCTGCAATCAGCCTTCCTGCATCTCAGTATTTTTGGGCTCTGTTTTTTGAGCAGATCCAAATTAATTTCAAGGATCTGAATGGTCCCATCACCTTCAAAAAGCTGCAGGCTGAAAGTAATTCCACGCACAAAGAACTCGGCTGGATTTTAAAAGCACCTTTCAAGGGATGGCAGCACCGTGCCAGGGGAGAAAACTTCAACCTGCTTTGCTGAAATGTGCAAAACCAAACCTGAACAAAACTGGCACCTAAAACAACCTCAAACTGGAATTCTGCTTCTGCCCTCTCTTTGGATGAACGGGATCAACAAGTGTGAGGAGCAGGACCATCATCTGAGCAACCAAACTCTTGGAAAATGCCAACAAAACGTGGTTTGGAACATAAAGACAAAATGAATCCGTTCTCTAAATGGCACCAGAGCACAGAAAATGCCCGTTTTAGCTCCTGCTCAGTTGCAGAGAACAGATGGAAACATTTCGTTTGGACAACGAGAATTATTCCTTGATAATTCAATATTTCTCCCTAAAATCAAGATAGCCTGGAAACCAGTAAGAGCATCTTGAATTTTCCAGGAACTGAGATCTGTGCACCAATTTGGGCTCCTTTAATTTCATTAGAGACCAGATTTTATATCAGTTGAGTTTCCTGCTCTGTGGCACCATCCAAAGCTTTTAGCAGCCTCATAATATATGTGATGTAATATATAATATATTATACAGAATATAATATAGAAATCATCATTGTAGTACTATTATTTTTATTATCAGTATATTATTATCAGTATATTTATTAATACTATCATTATT
>VXBU01001450.1:58527-70645 GCA_013400315.1 Bombycilla garrulus
AATAATAATAATAATAATAATAATAATTTGGCTTTTAGTGCTGCAGGTCAGCCCAATTCAGCACATGATGCTGAACACAAGAGGGTAAAAAAAGTTTGAAAAACTTTTTTTTTAAAAACAGAAAAACATTTATAATATATTATAACCAAGAAATAACTTAACTTCTAATTAAATAGCATTACAGATAACACCTCCTGTGTCTCACCTATCTATGAAAATGGAATAAAATCTTTTAAAAGTTGCCCTGTCTGCAAGAGTGGGATTTTAATCCAACAATTAAATACAGAAAACATGAATTCACCTGAAATAACCCTGTACTCTCACATCCTTCAAATTATCATCAAGGGCTATTATTGTACCTATTTAAAAAAATATTTAATATGAGTATTTCTCCCCACTTGATGTAACCACGTCCCTTTGTGGCTGAATTAATGTGACAGCACAAACATCACTTCTGCTTTATTAATTGAATTAATTGTCTTGGTCCAAACCCCAAACCCACAACAAGCTCTGAATTTGTTGCAACCACACCCTGAGCGGCAGAAAAAAAAAATATAAAAATTTCAAAGCTGCACATAAAAAAATTTAGGAAGGAATTCCTGGAAATGTCCAAGGCCAGGCTGGATGGACTTGGAGCAGCCTGGGATGGTGGAAATGTCCCTGGGGTGGGATCAGATTTAAAGATCTCCCAACCCAATCCTGTAATTCCATTAATTTCTGTACAATTCTGCACAATTCCTATACAATTTCTGTACAATTTCTCTATAGTTCTGCACAATTTCTGCAAAATTCTGTAAAATTCTGTACGATTTCTATACAATTCTGCACAATTCCTGAACAGTTCTGTACAATTTCTGTACCTCTGGATAAATTCTGCCAGCAAGTTTGATAAAAATCTAAAAATCCTTTTTTTTTTTTTTTTCTGCCTATTTTCCAGCTGCTCTTTCTGAATACAGAAGACATAAAACCGACAAAGAGGAACAGAATCTTGTTTTAATATTTTCTTTCAAGTTTTTGTGCGGATAATCAGGAGATGATTTGGGAAAGGCCAGGGGTGTGGAGCCATCCTGAGGAACAGATCCACGATTTCCTCTGCCCAAAAAATCATTGCAGACACAGGCAAGGACCTGAGAGATGATTTTGGAGAAGCTGAGCCAAACTGAAAAACTCTCTTCGCACAGAACTGAAAATTGTTTGTAAAATTTCCCACTCTTCGAGAGGAACACTCTAAAAAAACTCAACCCATGACGCTTTTTGGAAGCACAGCAAGAGAATTTAACACGTTGTGCTGCTCTGAAGTTAAGGTCACACGTTCTGCCGTCATGTTGTGCATGAATTTTGATTTCCCTCAGCTTTATGGTGTTTGACATTCATGGAATCACCTCAGCTTGAGGCAAGTGGTGAGATGTTGCATCGGGTTGTGTTTTAAGAACTGGAATTGAGATTTTCAGGTATTTTGCACTGTTGCAAAAGCAACGTGTGTACATTTACATGCAGTGACTGCTGTATCCAAGGAAAAGCCATTCAGTGATTTACAGCCACAGCACTCCAGCACAATTATCAGCTTTGAAACCCATCAATTTGATTTTTTTTTTTCCTTTTCTTTCTTGCTTTTAGCTGGCACTAGCACAAGGAGTTCTGGCATAGACTGTTTTCAGTTTGTACACATTTCAAACCAGTGAAAATTTCTGGGGGGATTTAGAATTGCCTTTAGAGTTCCCTTTAACTGGGCAGGATATGCAGGAAGTACAACATTTCTTGTATTTTTAACTGTTGGCCTTCCAGCACTCAAAGCAAGGCCCATTTTTTCTTTCTCAAACCACTGCAAAATCTAACAGGCCCAATGTGTCTTCTTTCTTTAAATTTAATAAAGTGCCAGGCAATAAAACTTAACTCAAGGCTTAGTTTTTGTTCTTTGGAAGGGACAAAAAGGAACAAGCACCCCGTTTATTTTTGGTAGCTTTTGCTGTAACATCAATACAATTTCATTCAAAATAATTTAATATTGTTTTATTTTTTGGGCAAAAAGTGATATTGCTGCTCAGGTACATTCCAAGAGATAGCAGAGAGCTTTGTGGAATGTTAATTGTGAAGTTACCAGCTACTAAACTTCTTTCTCTGGAAAATGGCAAATCCTGGTGTTTTTAACCATCTCATGGGCAGGATTTTTCCAGACTGATTCCCTCAGGGATGAAGCATCCCTGGAGATCACCAACCTTTGCAACTGAAACCACACCAAGGGGTGGGAAGTGAGTTAAAAGGAGGATAAATCTTGAGTGAAAAGGAGATAAAATGCAAGATTTTCTAACGTTCAAAGAGTGCCTTGAAGGTGCTGCAGGTTTTCAGCTATTTTAGTGCATTTTCTTTGGAAGCACAGATCAGGTTTATTGTGCTGTTTTCCTTTCTAGTCTTAAAAAAATCAACTCAGCATTCTGAGCTTTCAGAAATATTCTGGTTTCCTTGAGCTGCTGTGGACAAGGACAAACTCAAGATCCATTTGGACAAATCCAGATGTGCCACAGGTTTGTCCCACCACTCACTTTTGTTGGCCAAACCCTGAATTTAGAAATTTATTAAACTTAAATCATCAAGTTGCAGATGTTATGGCAAGATATACTGATAGAAGAATTCATGTTTATTTTCTTGAGACCTTCACAAGAAAACCTCATCAGAAACATCTTCAATACTCCTCCAAAATCTTTATTTTTTACCTTTTATTGGAGCTGTAGAGTCATGGAAATGAACAACAGGAATGGCTTCAGCATCGACAGTAGATGAGTTCAAGGACAAGGCAGAAGAAATTTAACTGGTTTGGAATCTCTGTTTGAAAATCAGGAATGGAACACTGAAATTCAGGAATAGAACAAGGAAATTTGGGAATGAACACTGAAATTCAGGAATAGAACAAGGAAATTTGGGAATGAGAACTGAAATTCAGGAATAGAACACTGAAATTCAGGAATAGAACACTGGAATTTGGGAACAGAACACTGAAATTCAGGAATAGAACAATGAAATTCAGGAATAGAACAATGAAATTCAGGAATAGAACACTGAAATTCAGGAATGGAAAACTGGAATTTGGGAACAGAACACTGAAATTCAGGAATGGAACACGGAAATTCAGGAATGGAAAACTGGAATTTGGGAACGGAACACTGACATTCAGGAATAGAACAATGAAATTCAGGAACAGAACACTGACATTCAGGAATGGAACAATGAAATTCAGGAATGGAACATTGAAATTCAGGAATGGAACAATGAAATTCAGGAATGGAACACTGAAATTCAGGAATGGAACAATGAAATTCAGTCATTACAGAGCTGTGTTTGTAATTCTGTTTTCTTGGGCACTGAAATGCTTTTTCAGCTCTGCCATCAAGAATCAGGACTCCAGGATTCAACAAATCCAGCTGGACAACCCTCAATCTGTCTGCTTTAAAATCACCTTTTATCATCACAAAATCCCATTTAGTTCACTGCTAGAACACACAGTTGAGTCCGAGATTCATATTTTATCAATTTCCATTTCCACCCAAACAAATACTGTACTGCTGTGCCAGTCCAGCAGATCTTTTCTAAGTTGTGGTTTGGGTTTTTTTTTTTCCCTCCCTTTTCAGTGAATAATTGTAAATATTCCATGAACTTGAATCCAAGCTAGAATTTACTCTAAGAGTCTGTAATCCTTGCAACCTCTCCTTGCTGCCCTTCCCTTCATCCCACGTTTTCAAGTTCACATCCCAGGCTGAGGGGTTAAACTGCTTTCAGCTTCTTACATCCTCCTGGATTTAGGGATTGATCACAGAGCAGGAAGCCAGACCCTTCTTTCCTTCCAGCCACAAATGAAATCCCCTGAGCTGAACCCAAAAATCACTGATGGTTTCAGCTCTTCCTCCAGAATTTCTCCACAATGGGAGAGCACAGACCGTGCTGGAATTCTGTCAGTCCATACCTGGAGAGAGGCTCTGCATCCACAGCAATGCCATTTTATCTCCCTCACAATTTGGTGGTTAACTATTTCTTTGGGACAGCACAAGCCTTACTTCAACAAATGTTCCAGCCTCTGAAAAAAAAATAAATCTCTGTTTAAAATCTACCACACTGTGTCCATCAGTAATTTAGGGGATAATAAACCAAGGCACATCAGGAGTGCAGCTACAAACGTAGCACTTTATAAATCACATTTATGCCACAGAGCCAGAGCAGGAGCACGCTGGGCTGTGCTCCTCTCCTGCCTGGGAGATCATTTCCACACCAATGTCTTGCACAAACTTTTCCCAACTGGCGTGGTTTTTCTTTTCTGCAAGAAGTGCAAGAAAAGGCCACTTCCACAGCACGGCTGAGGGAGGTGCACAAGGAATAATGGACTGCAACAACAACAAGCAAAAAATACAGCTAGGATGGATTTAATATGTATAAAACACAGAAAATACCTCAGCCCACATCACAGAATGGTTAAAGCTGGAAAAGATCTCTAAGATCATTCAGATGAGAGGTAGAAGAGGAGTAATTTGCTATAAAATGCAATTTGTTGCTATTATGGGTAATTAATATGGGAACAGTTTTCTGGGTGCCCTGGTGAGCTCGGTGTCAGAAACACGAGCTGGGACTGTGAGCAGGGCCTGTGAAAGGTGATAGCCTGGGAGCTGCAGGAAGGCTGGGAACACTCCCTGGGCTGTCTTCTGGCCTTTGGCTTCTTAAATTCACACAATCCCAGAAGGGACGGGCTGGAAACTCATCCCAACCCATCCCTGCCATGGGGCAGGGACACCTTCCACCACGCCAGGCTGCTCCAAACCCTCTTGAATCTGGCCTGGGGCACTGCCAGGGATCCAGGGGCAGCCATAGCTTCTCTGGGCACCTGTGCCAGGGCCTCCTCATCCTCCCAGCCAGGAATTCCCAATTCCCAATCTCCCAGCCATCCCTGCCCTCCGGCAGTGGAAGCCATTGCCTGTGTGCTGTCCCTCCATCCCTTATTCCAATCCCTCTCCAGCTCTCCTGGAGCCCCTTTTAGGAACTGAAAGTCACCCCTACTCTTCCTGGGATGCCTAGAGAAGAAGAAGGAGCTGTGTGGGGCAGGAAATCAAATCCTGAGGGGAGCAGCTCCAGAGATATCAGACACCACCACACACCCCTCGCTCACTGAGGGCCCCACTGCCACCCTCACTCCAGACACGTTTCCCAACAAATACTTCTGGCTTGGAAGCATTTTCTCACGGATCAGCCACGCTCCCCTCCTCACAAAATGACTCAAATATAACTCTGGCCACCAAAGCTGGGCTCCCAGAGTCTGTTTTTGCAGGGAACAGGTGTGTGGTTCCCACACCTCATCAGCGTGGCCTCAGGCCTCATCAGCGCGGCCTCATCGCTGTCCCTGCAGCTGCAGCCAGGCTGGTCCTTCATAATTACAAACCATCCTCAAACTGGAATTTTAGCTCCACATTCCTGCAGCCCAAATCAAAACTATTCACGGGCAATGTGTAATTTTGTGTTTGAAATATGTTTAGATGGGACCATCGTGATAATCTGAGGGCATCGGCCCTCCTGCAGAAACATCTGTGTCAAAGCAGGGATTTGTCCCCTTCTGTGGTCTATTTTTAAAAGCTTGAAATGTATTTTAGATTTTAGATCATCAAGGAAAGGCAATTTAAGACAAATCAGAAAAATCAGTTTTATGTATGGACTAGTTCACAATCACAATTCCCACTGAAAAGGAGTTAGAAAAAAGCCTTTGAAGAACTAAGAAAGAGAAAAACCAACTGAATTATGGAAAAACATTTGGTAGGAACCCCCAGATTTTATAACCTCGTGCTCAGGAAGGTGCCTGGCTCACCTTTAAACCCTCACAATCCTTTCCAAGAGGAGACACTGTAAAAGAGCTGGATTTTCCAGCACTGCAGAACAGGGCTACCCACAGCCTCAATAATATCCTGACAGATGGAAAAATCACCCAAATATCGACAACGTGGCTTCACTGATTTTGAACAGCACTGAATCAGGGATTTGCTAACCCCCTTCACTGGAAGATAAAAGTTTTGTAGCTTCCAGTGAGTTTTGAGTGCCCTTCACAGGAACAAAGCTCTTCCTCTCCCATCACCAGTCCCCAATTAGTGTTTTCCAAGGATCACAATCAACTGAATAAATATTACCCTGATCAAGGCACGAGCAGATCCTTCTGCTACAACACTCAGAGGCAGTTTACCCAGCTTTCTGCACTTCAAATGGTAGAATAATACCAGGAATGGTGTAAAGAACCCCAGCTGAAGGCTGAGTGTGATGGGGATATATTGAATTCTGTGCTCTGAGAATACAATATCAGCTGAGAGCTGCTCCATGAGAACTTCCCTGAGCACAAAGAGGATTCTCCAGTCGGAACACCCACGTGTCAGACTGCTCCTGAGTGCCATTGTGCCTCCTGTCACCTGCTCATTTGCCTGCAGGATCTGTCCTCTGCAAATGTCACTCACTGCCACTCAAATGGTGCTGCAGATAAAAAGAAAACTTAAGAAAATTTAAAAAAATACATGTAGGCCTGAACCAACATAAATCTCTGCACTGGCAAAGGTATAAAACTTCCAAATAACAATTAGCAGCACTAAAAAATGGTGTTAGAATTATCCAGGGGAGGTCAAATACACATTATAATATCTGTAATATTTATGATTTTCCTCTGTTGCCTTTATTGAAGGGGCAGCTGTGGCCAGGTTTTGCTGATCCCTTGTTGGGACAGGAATTAATCAAGAATTCACTCCTGAAGTTATTTCCTGATTTTATCATCAAATCCCACAAAGATTCACCAGTGAACACTCCCATTTCTGTGGTATAGGAACACAAACATTTTGTTTTCTAACACCTCAACAATGAGCACCTCAAACAGATTTCTGCTCCCAAAAAAAAAATAAAAATCACTGGGATCTGTGTCTTAAACAGGTTTAGCTCCTGCATTAAGGACTGATAAAAAAAGAGGAGATATTTTAACTTTTGCTGAGTTTTTAAAGAGAAATTTTACCTCATCTTCCCTTTTCCTAACCTCAGCTGCTTTGGCCCCCACTCTCAGAATGGCACCATAAACTGAGGGAGGGTTGGGTTTTTGTGACCTTAAAGTTCTTCTCCATCCCAAATGATTCCATGAATCTGTGATGAATCCTTTGAAGTGATCCAAACTTAGCTTGGAGGCTGAGCCAAACCAGTGTGGCAATTCCTGACCCCCCTTGGGGAGAACCTGTACCTCGCAGGAATATTTTCCAGGAATGTGGTAAAAAAATAAAAATAATCCTTTTTGTGCTCAGCTCTGGAGCATCACAGCACAGTTTGGAGAGGAAGAGAAGCTCTTTTCTTCAGAAACTCGGTGTGTTTGATTTTCAAAGCATCCCTGGGTTTAATTTTCAAGCATTTCCCTGGACTGGGATCCTTCTAGGAAAAGGCCAGTTGAGAATCTCAGAAATGATAATGCCTTCCTTAAGCATTTCAATACATTTCTCACCATGACAGAGGCCCTCCAAGGATGTCAACTGATAGGAAAGGGAAAAGAAAACAAAACTGAAGTGCAAAATGAAAAAAAAAGAATCCCTTCATAACCTTTCAGGTCACCTTCATATAAAAAACTCAACTTTTTTAAGGTTTTCATTAACAGTTACATTTGAAATTTTCTGCCCTTGAGCTTTTTTTTTATTATTTCAGAAGGAATTATTAAAACAAAAATCAATGATCTGAGTTTGGTTTGGTGTTTCAACAGAAAAGAATAATTTGGTTTATCCTAAGTATGACATTATACATTTTAGTTTTAAATATTATTAATAATTAATAAATAATGACAGGAGCTCTTCTCTGTTATTTTAAGCCAGGAGCCCTTTCAGCAAAAAGCTGTGGCTTTTACTTCACAGAAATTTCTTGTGATATTTCATGAAAACCTAAGGATGGAGAGATGTAACATTTCCTAATACCACAGACTGAAATAATCCAAACCCTCAACATTTTCTGGAGATATTCCAAGAACCTCAAAACTTTCTGGGGGTATCCAGGTTCCTGGGGTTGTAGGAAGCCAATCTTTAGCTTTGCTAAGAAAAATTAACTCCTAAAAAAATTAATTGCAACAATTTTGCTATTTTAATGAATTTTAAAGAGAGGGGATAAAAAAGTTCTGCATTACTTAAACATTTAACTTTGAAATTACAACTAAATCTCTGAGCTTGATTAATTTGCTTACAATAAAAGAAGCGTTGAGAACATTTCCTTTTGTTCAGGGCGCCTGCTGCTTCAATTTTTCAAAATGAAAAGCCTTTGTAGTTGGTTTTATTTACAATATCTGTGTAAGGAAAAATTCAAAAAGCCAGCCCATAATTCAGTTTCAGACGGAGCAGCTGTTCAAAAAACAGGGACCACGGAAAACAAACTTCTTGCTCTGTCCAAAAACTTGGCAGAAGTGGTACAAAAATTTCTGCTCAGGCAGAGAACAACTTCTCAAATCTATTATATTTCAAACGTACTTTGAAAATTTAGGAGCACTTTAGGAGCTCTCAAATGCTGCTAAAAGTTGTGATATTAAAGAGCAACATTAGGGAAATGTCTTTTTTTTAGACCTAAAACCTTTAAATAATTTCTGTAGAAAAAAAAAAAATTCAAATGAAGTAGGTCTCCTTTTATTAAATTTAAGAAGGAAGAATTCGTTTATACCTTGCTTTAGAGAGAGTACCTTGGGATTTCACAAAACTCCACAACTCTTTCATATGGAAAGGAGACAGAAAATTGATTGTTCTCAGAAAAACATCAGGCCTTCAGAAAAGGCAAGCGGGCTCCTTGCTTTTAATGACAATTCAGGAAAAATAGGCTGAGGAGAAAAGAGCTGGAACCTTGTCTGCTTTAGGATGATCCCAAGCCAAACCTGGGAATGGCACAGCTGGGAACCAGCAGGGACTGACACAGCCGAGGTTCTGTGCCTTAAAAACCAGAAAAAGCTGCTCTGCAACGTGGAAGAACTCTGGAATTTGTGAAGGTTATGGAGCAACATCCCCAACCTGCAGGGGAATCCAAGAGCTCCGTAATTCTGGAGATTGGAGCTGGGTCAGGAATGCTTCAGGGACAGCCAGGCCTGAGCTGGGGTGGCACAGGGCACTGGATGTGATGGAGTTTGGTCAGGAACCCCTCAGGGGTGGCACAGGGCACTGGATGTGATGGAGTTTGGTCAGGAACCCCTCAGGGACAGCCAGGCCTGAGCTGGGGTGGCACAGGGCACTGGATGTGAAGGATTTTGGTCAGGAACCCCTCAGGGGTTGCACTGGATGTGAAGGAGTTTGGTCAGGAACTCCTCAGGGGTGGAACAGGGCACTGGATGTGAAGGATTTTAGTCAGGAACCCCTCAGGAGTGGCACAGGATATGAAGGAGTTTGGTAAGGAACCCCTCAGGGTGGCACTGGATGTGATGTATTTTGGTCAGGAACCCCTCAGGGGTGGCACAGGGCACAGGATGTGATGTATTTTGGTCAGGAACTCCTCAGGGTGGCACTGGATGTGAAGGAGTTTGGTCAGGAACGCCTCAGGGACAGCCAGGCCTGGAGCTGGGGTGGCACAGGGTGCTGGATGTGAAGAAGCTTGGTCAGGAACCCCTCAGGGGTGGCACAGGGCACTGGATGTGAAGGATTTTGGTCAGGAACCCCTCAGGGTGGCACTGGATGTGAAGGAGTTTGGTCAGGAACCCCTCAGGGTGGCACAGGGCACTGGATGTGAAGGATTTTAGTCAGGAACCCCTCAGGAGTGGCACAGGATATGAAGGAGTTTGGTAAGGAACCCCTCAGGGTGGCACTGGATGTGATGTATTTTGGTCAGGAACCCCTCAGGGGTGGCACAGGGCACAGGATGTGATGTATTTTGGTCAGGAACTCCTCAGGGTGGCACTGGATGTGAAGGAGTTTGGTCAGGAACCCCTCAGGGTGGCACTGGATGTGAAGGAGTTTGGTCAGGAACCCCTCAGGGGTGCACTGGATGTGAAGAAGCTTGGTCAGGAACCCGTGGCACAGGGCACTGGATGTGACTGTGACTGCACAGCACTGAATTCCTTCAAATCCCAGCCTGGAATTTTCTGTGGTTAGAAAGATGAAGAGATGCAAAGCCCACTCATCCTACCGGGTGTGCAGAGCCAGGTTTTGTGTTATTCACGCTGGGTTTGCCCCCAACACCAGGAAAACACAGAACTGCTGGAGAGAGTCCAGAGGAGCCACGGAGCTGCTCCAGGGCCGGAGCCAGGCTGGGAGAGCTGGGAATGTTCAGTGGAGAAGGGAAGGATCCAGGGAGAGCTCAGAGCAATCCCAGGAGAGCTGGAGAGGGACTGGGGACAAGGATGGAGGGACAGGACACTGAGAAAGGTGTTAATTGAAGCAGAGTGGCTTTGGGTTGGATTTTGGGAAGGAATTTTCCCTGTGAGGGTGTGAGGCCCTGGCACAGGTGCCCAGAGAAGCTGTGGCTGCCCCTGGATCCCAAACCAGGTTGGACAGGGCTTGGAGCAGCCTGGGACAGAGGAAAGAGTCCCTGGATGAATTTTAATGTCCTTTCCACCCAAATCAGTGTGGGATTCTCCAGAACCTGTCACTAAAAGAGGCAAGAAAGCACAGAAGCAAATGGTGAATTCCATCCGCAGGGAAAGGCCTGAA
The DNA here is from genome assembly GCA_013400315.1 of Bombycilla garrulus. Lineage (NCBI taxonomy): Eukaryota > Metazoa > Chordata > Aves > Passeriformes > Bombycillidae > Bombycilla > Bombycilla garrulus. The sequence continues at coordinate 69,174 of VXBU01001450.1, forward strand.
CATCGCTGAGGGAGGAAAGATTGAACAATTAAAGGCAGAGGATTGCTGCTTAAATTCCATCTATTTAATGGAAGGGTTTCCCACGGAGGAAAATAGCCATGTTATCATATAATTAAAGATCATGCACCAGGGCTGAGTGCGTGAGGCAGGGTCAGCAAGGTTTGGGAGCAGTTGGACTACACAGGAATGTGGATTCCATCCAGAGAGCCCCTGCTTTTAAAAATAGATCAAATGCAACAGCAGCAGTGGCTGCAGTACCTGCACAGCTGTCAGCACTTTAGTGGGAAAAAAAAAAAATCCCCAAAAACCAGCACAAAATAGAAGTGAAGATGCTGAGAATTAAATGTTTTCTTGGATTTCACTGGAGCATCCTGAGGTTTATCCACACGTACATATTAAAACTTTCAGGAAATAACCAGCACAACATGAGCCTTACAGAGAAAACTACTTTCCCTGCCCTAGTTTTTCACATAGAAAAAAAAAGGTTTTTTTCAGAACCCAAACACAGACTTTGATAATTATTCCCCCAAAACATTTGGTTGTCCAAATGGTGTAGATTCCCATTTTAGAACAAATAAAAACATATGCAAAGGTCTATCCTGGAAGGGAAGAGTGACAACAAAACAAACCCAACCCCTCAATAAGGCAGAGGTATAAATAACCTCTCTCAGCTCTGTTTGTCTTTTAAATGGAAAAATCTCCCTTCTGAGGGTCAAAAAAATCCAAAAACTACGGGAAAATTCAAAGGGAAGAGAACTGCCTTAAATTTTTTCCTTCATTTTCAAAGACTCCATAAATGAGACACTTAATTTGTGTGGGCTAACAAAGCACTTCCAAGAATTCTCTATTGATAGTGCCTGAAAATAGAGATTATATATATGTATGTATTATATATGTATTAGAAAGATAAGTATTAGAAAGATTTGCAGAATGAGCCCTTTCCCAGCAGATCCTGACTTGATTAAAAGAAGAAAATTAATTACAAACACTGAACAAACTTTGTATTTCAATCAGTTCTAACTGTGCTGGGCATCCTAAGAACAGTGGAGGTTTTATTCCTGAAATTCCCACCTCCTAAGAAGCATCCAAAATTCAGATTTGAGAATTAAGGAGCTTATCCATGAATTTATCCATGCCCTTATTCAAGAGAATTTTACAGGCTTCACTTTGAAAAGCCTCAGCTCGAGTTGGTGCCTCCAGAAGTTCAAAAACTGAAGCTGGAGCCTCATTTTGGACCTCTCTGCTAAAGCAAAGAAAAGCAAATATGTAAATTCCAAGAGAATTCAAGTGCCCCATTAGGAGCTCAATTATATTCTGAAATGATGTCTTAATTGGTTTGCTCATAGATGAGCTGTACTGCTAACCAAAAAATCTACTGCCATAATCAGCACTAAATTTCAGATATTGCCACACATTAAATTAACAGCAGATAATGAGTGGGAAAATTAGCTCTATTTCCATAATAGAAAATA
>VXBU01001450.1:88254-101045 GCA_013400315.1 Bombycilla garrulus
AAAAAAAAAAAAAAAGCTTTCTAAATTCTGAGGGCTGCTCCAATCTAAACAGGATCCCATTTCCATTTCCCATACTAAATTCCCACATCCCTTTTAGAGCTGCCCAATTAAAGCTGCACACAAAGACGAGTGGCCTCAAAATGGAAAGGAAAAAAAAAGTCATTTTTCATGATGCTTCATCATCAGTGATAAACAGAACTACAAAAATAACTGTTTGGGCTACAAACTTAATTGTGTGACATCTTCTACTACGTATTTTTTTACCTGGAATAGTTTGGTTTCTTAAATCACAGAAATGGGTTTTTTTACCAATTACACTTGCTGAATATAAACACAGAAGTTCAGGATATTTTTACTTTTTCTTTTTTTTTTTAAATCCACCACTATTCCCTAAAAATATAATACACAACCAGAACAAGCCATCTTAGCCAAAGCCCTGAAACACTGCATTAAAAAAGTTAGGGCGCTGGGAAAATCTTGAATCTGGCATTAAAATCCTCAAAATGTGGCACTAAAATCCTCCAAATGTGGCACTAAAACCCTCAAGATGTGGCACTAAAACCCTCCAAATGTGGCACTAAAATCCTCAAAATGTGGCACTAAAACCCTCAAAATGTGGCGTCAAAATTCTTAAAAACAACGTCAGTTCTCAAATACAACAACAAAATTCTCAAATACACCAAAATTCTCAAATATAATGTCAAAATTCTCAAATATAATGTCAAAATCCTTAAAAACAACATCAAAATTCTCAAAGACAACATCAAAATCCTTAAAGCTGAAAGACAAATCTGAACTGTTCATGCAGCGCTTGAGCCTCGTCTTCCTTTCATCTAAAAAAAAAAAAATCCGCCCCAACAAAGCCCAAACAAATCATGTTGGAACTTCTCTAATTACAAAATCAAACATGAAATTTCTCCTGTGACATTTTCAATACTTGCAATGATGAACTCCTGTGATACACACGGAGGATGACAGAAAATCATTCTGCAAGTTCACAAGTGATAAGCTCCTACCCTTTTTGGCACATCTCAGCTCTGATAGCAGTCAATTTTTTCCTCATTATAAATGGGAAAAAGTGAAGATATCATGCAAAGGCCACCTAAAAGCACAACAAAATAAAGGAATGCAAATTTATATCGGAGTTACACAACTGCCAAGAAAGCTCCGAGCCTGCTGATCTTCTGTTTATCGCTCGCATGTTCTGCTCTTTGCCTCAGCCGTGTGTCTGCAACGCTGAAAACTTCAAGAAGTGTCTTTTAAAAGCTGACTCTGAATCCTTGCGAGCGTGAGTCAGACATAATTTACATGGCTGAAATTTCACCGAGCGACTTGGAAATTACACCACCACAAAGCCTCGTCGGGAAGAGTCGCTCGCAGCTCCTGTAATCCCGAGCCCTCTCCCAACAGGAATAAATTCCACATTCTATTAGGAGTGACTCAGGGCTGCCATCAGTCACTTCTCGAGGCGCGGGTGAGGGAGGGCGGGATGAGGGGAAGGAAGTGAGGGCGCTGCGAACGCGGACCTTTCACCACGGACCATATGCTCGCCCGGCATCCCCACACGTCCTCAACAAGCACACGACCTTTTCCCACACTCGTTTTGTTCAGGCGGACTGCTGCAAACACACCTCCTTTTCTCAATTCGCCACGCAGATTGAGAGCGCTCGCACAGCCCCGGTGCCCGCTCATGGCGCGCCCGTCGTGAGGGGAAAAGGGCTGCGAGCTCAAAAAACAGCTCAAAATTCTGCCAGATCCACTCCAACACGTGGGATGCAGCGATGCCTGAGAGGTTCACAGCGGGAATTACGGAAAAAAAATTGCTCTGAAAGGAAGTCCTGCCCTGGCACAGCTGCCAGGAGTCCTGGTCGCTGGAGGGATTTCAAAGCCGTGGGGATGTGGCTCTTGGCGGCTTTGGCAGTGCTGGGAGTGGTTGGACTCCATGGTCTGAGGGACTTTTCCAGCTTTAATAATCACAGAATCCCCAGCTTGGAAGAGACCTTCAAGATCAAACCCTAACTCCTCACTAAACCACATCCAGGCTTTGTTAAACACATCCAGGGACGGTGACTGCAGCACCTCCTGGGCAGCCATTCCAGAACTTTATCACCTTTCTGGGAAGAACTTCTCCCCAAAATCCAACCTCAATTTCCCTGGTGCAGCTCAGGCTGTGTCCCCTGGTTGTGTCAGTGCTGCAGACAGAGCCCCAGCCCAGCTGAGGGAGTGAGGAGCTCAGCCCTGAGTCTCCTTTTCTCCAGCTGAACACCCCCAGCTCCCTCAGGATTTGTGTTTCAGCCACAGCTCCCTCAGTTGTTCCTGATTCTGTTTTTCTACCATGGAGGCAAAGCCTGGGAAAGGATTTGCAGTGTTGTCCCTCCCAGTAATTCCTCTGACACCCCAACATTCGCTCCTCTTGCCCACTGGGACATCAGGAAGCACCAAAAGAAAGGAAAAGCTGTTCGTAAATAATAATAAAACCAAAGAGAAAGAACTTTCATCCTTCTCCAAAGGCTCCACAACTCCCAAAAAGTTTGGAGATGTGTCAGGGATCCAGAGCCCTCCAGGCGAGGCACAGACACTGCAGATCCTGATGACAAATTTTGATTTTTGCAGAAAAGCTGTTCTCACATTAAGATAAGAATGCATTAAAGTTACCAGTCCACAGAGGCAACACAAATAAGGGATATTTGTAAAGGATGAGCTGGCTCTGAAGATTTAATTTTTTTTTTTTCCTTTTTAAAGCCCAGCTGTGTTTTATTAATAATTAGCACTGCTCTCAAACCTGGGCAGACTCAAGTTCTTCACCTGAGCACCCTTCACTCTTCTGACAAACTCAAAGACCACTAAAAATGACCAATTCTCTGCCCATTGGAAATGTAAAGGGATATCTGGGCCACTTCTTTTGACAAACTTGTATTTTGAGACTGTTGACTTCACTTTTTCATCTTTTAAACTGAGTTATTATGTACAATTTACTTTTACTCAAAGATCAAAAGTCAAAATATGTTAAAATAACAAAAAAAATCAGTCAAATTCAGTATTCTGAGCACCAAACAAATGTTCATTAAAACATTAATTTCTAGAGATGCTAAATAATCTTATTTGAGACTAATATTTTTCATACTCTGTTGATATCTGGTATTATTTAGACAGCACAGTGACAACCATGAAAAACATTCTGCTTTGAAATTCTTTTCCTTAGATTTAGATCCCAGCCATTAGAAAAAGTCTCCTGAATTGTCCTTCCTTACTCTATTTGTAGCACAAAAATGCCAAAGAGCCGCAAAAGTTCCTCTCGTTATTTTTTGCTGTTAATTCCTCTCATAAATACAGTGATGTGCATCACTATGGTGCTTAATTATTGCCTAAAATCTTAATTTCCCCTCCTTTTTATCAGACCAATCCTTGTTTGTACTTTTAGCTCTGACCAGGTGATTTCACACGGTGAATTTAACATTTCATCCATGAACTGAAAATATGATGAACCCACAAACCAGCAGGGGTATAAACCTGCAAAACCTCCTGAATCCATTTCAAAATTCCCACTAAATTCATCTACAAATTCCTGTTTATTACCCAGACGTGGCAATAGGACACACCCACCACAGAAGGCTCTAAAATCTCTTTTATTTGACTATAATTCAGGGCAGAAGTAACATAATCTTATTTTCAGAGACCACAGCAGGAACAGATTTCTAATCCCAACTCTGACACTGACTTGAGCAAGTTATTTAATCTCTCTCAGCTGCCACCTGGCAAATGACTTTTTTTTTTCTTTGCCTCTTAAGTACTATGAGGATGCAGCAATAGATACAGCCTTGAAATCATTAAAAAAATACTCCAAAAAACCCAAAATATTACAAAATATAAAAACGAAATTAGGTGCTCTGAAGGTATCATAAAATAATTACAGCAGAGGATAACAACCTAAGGATATTCAGAAGTGAAGCTTCCCTTCCTACTCACAGATTTTTCCAAACAGTACAAAAATCGAGATGTTTCTCTTAATTTTCACATTGCCTGAAGAAAAAAAGGATAAATCAAACCCAAAAAAAAAACACCTTACAATTTTTCTCCTGCTGCTGCTTTGCCATTCAGGGAGGTTTGAGGCAGAAGAACTGATTCTGTTTGTATTCCTGGGAACTCCAGGCTGCTCTGGCACACATTTGAAAGGTTATTTAAAACCAAAAGAGTTCAAAATTGATCTTTTCAAGCTCAAATGTACTCCTGCATGGATGGGGCTGATGTTGCACTGTTTAAAAAAGGGAACGAGCAAGTGCTGGTGTTGAAATTCTGTTCCCAGAGCTCCTGCTCACTTGTCTCTTCTTCCCTCCTCCCATTTTTTACCTTCCCATGGCCGAGGCAGGCCCGGCATCACCACAGAACTCAGCCAAGATTATTTTTGTCGTGTAAAGTATCATTTACATAATGTCTAATTAAGCACGTGACTCCAGCAAAGAATCCACATTCCCCCTCTCCAATATTGCAGAAAAAAAAACGCTCTCCCCAGCACCCCCAGATCATTTCTGAAAACTCACAGTCAATTTATTCCCTGTGACGCTGGTAAACAAATTAATGTGGGATTTAATTGCTTTGTCTCCTCAGCTCGGGCTTGCTTTTAGCGATATTTATCTGGAATTATTATCTACAAAGAAAATAGATTGTAATTGAGCTTATAAAACTGATGGTGGCTTGGAGTTGACAACTGTCACCATTATTAATCTGGATTTCACTTCAGGGGAGAAGAATGCTTGATCAAGTATTTCTGCAAGGAAGGCTGGTTTTCTGCTGTCTCATGTTTCCTGCAGTATTGTACTCACATGCAGGTTTTTTTTTTTTTTTCCCCAAGAGTTATTTATTTATTTATTGCATTTGAATAAACCACTCTGTTTCTTTCTCCCAAAGCAGACCAGAAATCTATCTTTAAGAGACCTTTTTTTTTTTTCCTAGTGGAACATAAAATAATCAAATCTCTGCAACACCTGATCCATAACCAGCACTGAGAAACAAACAAAACAACTGAAGTAAAAAAAAAATTAAAAATACCTTAATCATGATTATATAATTCATACTGCCTCAGCAGTATTAGCAGAGATCATTAGAAAAAAAATAAATACAAATATTAGTGTATAAAATAGCAATAACCCATCTGGCTTGCATTAGCTAAAGCAAAGTTTGGATGGTGGAGAGCTGAAAAACGATGACAACATGAGCTATGCATTCCTGAAAGACCTATACATTTCCCAAATTCCTATCTGATTACAGCATATCTCACAGCTCCAGGAATTCCACACACAAAAACCCCTCTTCAGGTATAAAGCACCACTCTGACACTGCCTCTGTGAAGCAGCTTCAGCAGGATAAAAATAAATAAATTTGCATATTTAAAACTGAAGATACAAATAAGGAATGAATTTCCCAGCCGGGCCAGAATCAGCTTTTAAATTCTGATTTTCACCTGAAGGTCTTTTCCCTTCCTATTTTGAGATTTCCAGCAATAGAATGCACTGAAATCTAGAAGCGAAAGTTTATTTTCTTTAAGGAGAAGAATCCATGCAGGCTGGAGGATGGGAAAGGAAGCAGGCAAAAAGAAGGATGTTTGGATATTCGCCAGCGTGAATATGAATGACTTCAGTAAACCTTGGTTATTTTGGACTAGAAATGTTTTCTCTTTTTAGGACATAATGACCACAGCCTGGAATTACTGTGGATTAGACACGTGGCCATGAGAAATTGCTTGGGAATTGCACTGGGGAGGAGGCCAGGCAGGGATGTGAGGATGCTGCCCACAGAAAAGAGCCCAGCTCAGGCCGTCCCACACTCACCTCAGCTCAGGTAATGGCACCATCGACGTGCTGTAATTAAATATTTGATGAACACACGCATCCACGCTCGTTCTCCAGTTCCTAAAGCCAGGGAAGTGCTGCTCAGGAGGAGTCACAGCCATAACTCCCTGTGTGCTACCACAGCAGCAGCACAGCCTTCTCCTCTGCCCAAACATTTCCCGTCCCTGCTCTGGGGAGCGTGGGCAAGCAGAGAGGGAGCAAATCCCCCGTTCAGGTGTGGCTGCTGAGGGATGGACACACAGCCATGACCCAGATTCCCTCTCCCCAGCCCCGAGGAGGCAGCACGGTGGCTCCAGCGTGTCCCAGCCTGTGCCTCAGTCTGCTCCAGCCTCGCTGCCAGCCCCAGCTGAAGGAATCCCTGCTCCCCGTGGCTGCTGGAACCCAGCAGAGCCCCCCCAGAGGTGAATTTCTGGCCATTTCCAGGCCAGCATTTCTTGCAGAGCCACTTGAGCCCTCAGCTGAAGAGATGTGAGTCCTAAAGGCTCATGGCAGAGCTCCTCTCTTCCCATTCCCTTTGGAGACCTGGCTCTGCTCTCTGTTGGAACCCAGGGGTTCCTGTGATGCCTTTGGCCGACCCAAACCCTGGTCAGGAGGCTTTTCAGCCTTGCCAGAGGTGTCAGGGACCCTGGAATGATACTGAAAATACCTGTAACTCTGATTCTAATCCATGGAACAGGTTGGCAACTTTGTATGAGGAATTTCAGGTCACAAAAACTTAGATAGTAAAATAGTAGTAGTTATAAGTAAAAAGAAGATAATTTGAGTGTATGTCCAGGGGGGTTTGAAGCCCTGTACAGGGGGGTTGGAGATCTGTACAGGGGGGTCTAAGGCACAAGATGGAGAATTTTTACACGTGCCATGTTATCTTTTGTTCTTCTTCATCACCTCCATGTTCTTGGTGCTGCTGGCACTTTGGGATTGGTTTGACCCAGATCTGGACAGTGTGGTGTGAGGGGCACGGGTTGGTAATTAATGATAAACATTCAATAGGTAGTTATTAGTATCAAAGATCAGAGCTGACCCGGGGCGGGCACAGTGTGTCTCTGGACGCGTTCTGTGCCAACCCTGGCAGGGCAGAGAAATCTACTTTTGATAAGGAACTGATAAACTGCCTTGAGAACACCAACAAACCACTGCAGACTCCTTCAGCAGCACGGGCTGCAAACCTGGACTTTCCTACATATTGCGGGGTCTCCTGGGGTTAAGGAGATCCCCGCACTCTCCAGGAAAATGCAGAAATTGACTGGCAGCTCTTGAATTTTCTTCCTCTCTCCCATCCCAGCAATGATCCAACACCTGAAGGATTTCCCACTGAAGGATTGTGTCCTCAAGGAATGCCAAAATGCTGAGGCCCTTTCCTTAACCTATCAAGGACACACTTTTAAGCTGCACCAAGAGAAGTTTAGGTTGGATTTTAGCCAGAAGTTTTTTACAGAAAGAGTGATCAAGTTCTGGAATGGCTGCCCAGGGAGGTGGTGGATGTGTTTACAAAACATCCCTGGATGTTTAAAAGAAGTCTGGATGTGCAAATGGGTGCCAGGGTTTAGTGAGGAGTTGGGCTCGATGATCTTGAAGGTCTCTTCCAACCTGGGGATTCTGGGATTTAAAAGCCAGAAAAGGCAAGGAGAGGGAAAGATAAGGAAGGATGAAACATCCTTCTCCCTTTAAAGTTTGGGAAGTTTATACAGGAAAAACTAAAATGTGAATTCCACTGTTCCTGAAGACATCCTTGGGACAAAGCTCTCCCAGTTCACTTGTTCTGTCACCTTAAAAGCCCAAAGTGAGGCCCTGTGTCCATCAGAGACATCCTGCTCAGGGATTCTGCATCTCCACCTCAGCTGTACTCACTCAAGTGTGCACTTTTCCAGCTTCCAAAGGGACTACACCACGATACCAACCACCTCCTTTTTACTCTTTAATTAATAGCATGGTGATGGTTTCCAATCAGACACACCAGGTATTAAGAAGCAGCCGCCACACCTCGAGTTTCAGAAAAGGTTCTGGCACAAAACTTGCCTGGGTTTACAAACTCAGCTTCCAGATCCACCTGCAGTGTCTGTTTCCTTTCCAAACTGCTGGGGGTTTGTGAGAATTTCCTATTTCTGAGCACTGAACACGCAACTGGTGACCGAAAAGTCTTGGTGGGATCCAAATGGATCTTGCCAGGCAGTTACTGGTTTGTGACTGGAGGTGCTCACAGGGGAGGTTCTGCAGCAACCCCCCCAAAAAAATGGGAGTTTTGCACCATTTTTGCACCTGGGCTCTGCTGGCAAAGAAAGGAGCCCTGTGACACCTGCACAGGTGAGGGCAGGGAAATCCACAGGATGCTGGGCAGCACCCAGGATGTAAAAAGTCATGGAACTGGGTTGGAAATGTCATTAAAGCCCATCTTGATCCACCTCCCACTGTCCCAGAGGGCTCCAACCTGGCCTTGGGACCAGGGGCAGCCACAGCTGCTCTGGGCACCTGTGCCAGGATCACCTCACCCTCCCAGGGAGGGATTTCTGCCAATATCCCACCCATCCCTGCACCTCTGCAAGAGCCTGCCCACCCTCCCAGCCAGGAATTCCTTCCCAAATCCCATCCATCCCTGCCCTCTGGCAGTGGGATCCATTCCCATCCTGCTTCTCTGTGGTTTCTAATTCAAGTTCTGAACTAAAGTCAGAGTTTTGTTCTCTTCTGTGCTTTCTCAGAACAGTCAACAGCAAATTTCTACCCCTTAGAATCCCCACACAACTATTGTGCTGTATCTGAACAGAGCTACCCTTGGCAGGAATGTTTTCATCTGTGGGTGGACACCCAGCCTTCATTCTGCACACACATCCTGCCTTCAGAGAACTTTTCCCTTAGGTTTCTTTTGCACTGAAAAGCTTTGGGTTTTAGAAGGAAAAAATAAAAAAAAACCAATCCAAATTGAGACAAGCTACTTAAATGCCAGCAAAACTTCCCGAACTGGGGGGAAAAAGGCAGAGATGAATAATCTGAATGTAAATATCCACACATAAAATAAAAAACGTGATACTATCACTCATTCCTTGACTGGGACAAACGGGAGACTCTCTGCAGCTCCATGCCAGGAGTCCAGGAGATGTTTTGGGTGGCCTAAGGTCTGTTTTTTGTGGATCCACACTTTCACAGCACCTCCTTCAGGTCCAGAGCAGCCCCTTGATTAGCTGCTCATCAACTGCTAAACCCATGTGCATCACGTGAGCTTTCATTCTGCACTTGCTGCTCAACAGAGCAGGCTCTGGAAGGAGGGCACTTCACAAAAAGCACAAATTATTTATGAGTATGGATCCTGTGACTTTTGCAGAACACAACTGTTGGTGAAATATTCCTAAATGACGCTCTGAAATGCTCCAGAGAGAATTCAGGCACATCCACTGCCCCTTCTCCCCAGTGTCCAGAAGAGCTGTAAAAAAAAAAAAACCCACCGTTTTTTAGCAGCACATTTCTGTTCTCTCTGGAGGAAAGGAAAAGATCAGAATTATTTCTCCAAAATCCCCTTCACAGCTGAACCCAAACTCACCAAGTGGCACACTGCTGCCTGCCAAGGCTGAACGCAACATTTTACATCCAGTTTTGAACAACTTCTGAGAAAAGCCCCAGAACAGTGCCATTTATCCCAAACTGAAGCACTCATCCCTGTGTCCTTGCACTCTGTATTTCACAGGCTGGGAAGAACCAGCATGGCAGGAGCAGGGAGCCTGCACTCCAAACCCTGTCACAGCTTGCTGCAGGAACAACTTCCGAGGATTGGGAGCTTCCTTGTGAGCCCTTCCCAGGCAGAGGCAGCTCAAATTGCTGCAGCAGCCGCTGCACTTGAGTTCCTACACCCAGGTCAGCCCCAGCAAGCCCAAATTTCCAGCCAAAAGTGCAGCTTGATTGGCAGCTGATGGATTTTGCTAATTCATGTCAGTGGTGCTAACCCGAGCCAGGGATTGTGGTTGGATTCCCGTTTGGAATATGGCAGGAGTTTCACTCCCAGAGATGTCTCACCCCACACCTGGTACCACCAGTAGGTGAAATCAAATCGTGTACAACAAACACGTGGTTTGGATTCATGATTTTTGCACAAATGGGGGCGTGTGTGTGTGTAATTTGATCTGTTAGAGTACTACAATGGCCAGGATGAGCCAGCTTTTCTCTCTGCTCAGCATTCCCTGAACCTTCTCATGCTAAAACCTGGCCCTGCTCAAAGGAGCATTTTCACCACTTTGCACCATCTACAACAATCATCATGTGCCCAGGAATTATTAATGGAAAAGACAACTCTATGGCTTTGGGAGAAACATCAAAAATACGCATTTTTTTTAACTGAAAACACAGCTAGAGGCTGATCAAACCACTCAGAAATGTTTTTAGAAACTGAGGAGCCTCTTTTGCAGGGAATGACGAGCCTGGCCACTCCACCACGAGGAGTTTGGAAGGTTGCTCCTGGATTTCTAAACGCAGAGCTGGTGATCAGACAGACTCTGCAGGATGGGTTTGTGAACAGGACTGGATGGTTTCAGGCTGCAGCAGCACAGCACAGCACAGGGCAAGTCCCAGCACTCCCTGAGGTCACCACCCGTGGGGACACAGCCCAAGAACCTGAGTCACTGAGCCTGAAACACAACCAGAAGAGAAGCAGCCAGAGCTGCTGTGAACTCGATTATGATGTGGGAAAATAAGAGAAGGGACTTCCAGTTTCTAAACCATAACGTCACATTTCTGAGGGAACAAGCTGGATGTCCAAACCATTCATAAAAAAACCACATTCCTGCTCTTTACCAACTAAAATGGCCAGCCAGCAGGGCAAATAACAAACAAAATCTAACTACCAGTGGGTTTTAGGAAGTTTGCATTTCTTAAAACCCCCTAGAAAGAACAACCCCCCAAAATGCCCAACCCCCAAACTCGATGTACAGGTCTAGCAGGTATGACAGCATATTTCTGTGAACTCCCAGCTCCTGTAACCCTACCAGGCAGTAACTCAATAGTGCCACACGCTCCCTGCTGTCCCCAGAGCCCGGGGGGACACGGCTGCTGGCTCGGTTCAAGCAGGATGACCCCACAGCCACTTTGTGTTTGTGCTCCTCACCAGCTCCGAGCAGCTTCTGCTCCCAAAACCCGAGCCTGGTGCAGCACCCTGCTAAACTTTTGTTGGTGGCTCTGGGGTGCAGAGGAATTGCTGAGCAGAGTCGTTTCCTACCCCTTTGTAATCCCCCATAAACAGCTCAATCATTAACAGCATTAACAACCTGTGTACCGCACAACAAACCCTTTATGGCCTCCTCTGCTCCCTGCTTGGGGCTTTTCACCTTTTCTGCTTCTCCCCCTGGCTTAGTGCACTCCAATTCTTCTTTCACTCGGGGGTGGGGAGGAACTGGAGTATTTTTCAGTTAGGAGATAAAAAGAACGACAAAAAAAAACCACCTCAAAGAAGAGAAGCCCCAATCCTTTTGTTGTGCTCAGACCGATATTCTGGTAATTCGGGCTGCTCTCCCATATTTATTATTCTGGCTTTAAAATCCAAAATGGTCAGAGATAAATGTTTCCTCACGAGATGCTCCCAACCCCCTACCAAATATTAGATACCACTTACTTAAAAATAGAAACTAAGGTCTAAATTGGTAAATTATATCATTGATCCGGGCCCTTTTATCTGCGCTAGGAAAGCTGTAGAATATATGAATTTAGTGGAAGTCTCAGTGCATAAAAAGTGACTATTCTGGACCCTTAGTAGAATGTGTCCAAGGGCACAATTTTAGATCATTTTTTCTTTTCACTGTTTGAACTTATGAGTGGACAAGAAACCAGAATGTTACCCCATGTACTTTTGGTTCATTTAAGGCTTGGTGGGGTTTTTTTTGTTTGGTTTGGTTTTTTTTTTCTTTTTTTATGCAATGTAATTTAAAGTTTTGGAAGAAGAACCAGGGAGCTGCACCCATCTCACCTCATTATTGAAATGTTTCTGATACCAGCATATAAAAAATAAACTTACTCAGACGTTACATCCTTGCCACCACACTGGGTTTGCTCCTTCTAAATCTTCACACAAAGCTAAAGTTTGACTTGAAATCACCTGGACCTATCCCATCCCTCCAGAAAAGTGCCCACGTCCAGCAACATCTTCAAATTAATTACAAAAATTGAAACAATTCCATGCAGGTGATTAACCCAGGGAAGACCATCCTCTCCAAAGGCAGCTTTCCCTCAAGATCCAATTGTTCTGCTCATCCCTTCTCAATAAGCTGCCTATTGAATGTGAGATGTCTAATGAGCGTCTCCATGACTGCAGAAATGACAACTTCCCAAAACAGAAGGTCTGATTCCCAAACTGCTGCAGTCTGGATAATGTTCACCTGCTGCCAGCCTGCTGGAAGAGTTCTCTTGCCCTGGCCAGACACAGGACAAGTGGAATTCTCCCAGTGGAGTCCCACGTAGGACTAGATAAAAACTTCTCCAGGATTTTCTCTCCCCTTTCCCCTCATTACCACAGCTGGTATCAAGCACCAGCCAGGCCAATCCCCTAAAGCAGCAGCAATTTTCTGTGAGAATGACACTGGAGTGAAGGATCCTGATGCTCCCACAAGTCCCAACTGGCAGGGACACGACAGCTCCCAGAGCCGGTGTGGCTCACCTGGCTCCACCTGCTCCACTCCCTGCCAACACCCAGCTCTGGAGAGGGGCCAGCTCCCAAAAAACCTTCATGGACGCTCATGGAGAGCAGGGTGGGGTGGAAATCCTCACTGTGGAGAGCAGAGTGGGGTGGAAATCATCACTGTGCGTCCATGGAGAGCAGAGTGGGGATAGAAACCCTGCCTGTGAAGAGCAGAGTGGGGTAGAAATCCTCCCTGTGGAGAGCAGGATGGGGTGAAAACCCTCACTGTGGAGAGCAGTGTGAGGTGAAAATCCTCCCTGTGAACATTCATAGAGATCAGGATGGGGTGGAAACCCTCC
>VXBU01001457.1:14600-26622 GCA_013400315.1 Bombycilla garrulus
GGGAGCCGCTGGAGCCGAGACAAAGCGGCGGCTGCCCGGCTCCTGCATTGCAGCTGGGCTGTTTACGGCAGGCGCGCTCCTCGCAGCCCTGCGGCTCCGCAGCAGCCCCGCTCCCCTGCGGCTCCTCAGCAGCCCCGCTCCCCGGGTGTGCTCAGCGTCTGCCTGAGCCTCGCTCCTGCTCGGCCTGCACTGCCCCTGCCAGCCTGTGCCCGCCGTGCGGGGACACTGGGGACACGGTGAACACTGGGGANGCTCAGTGTCTGCCTGAGCCTCGCTCCTGCTCGGCCTGCACTGCCCCTGCCAGCCTGTGCCCGCCGTGCGGGGACACTGGGGACACTGGGGACGCTGTGGATGCTGGGGACGCTGGGAACACTGGGGACGCTGGGACGGGTCCTGCAGTGCCCTCAGCCCACCGGGAGCACTGTGAGGCCTCTGGCCGTGCTCTCTGTGCTCCTGGGTGATGCACGGCTCACCTGGCTGCACATCCCCGCTGCCCACCCAGCCCGGCGGTCACTGGCACACTGCTGGGCTGCCAGCCCTGTGCCCGTCCTGCCCCTCCATTCCCGCCGGGAGCCCAGCCCTGAAGCACAAGGTGGGCACGGTGCACCGGCCGTGGCTGAGGACGAGCGATGGCTCTGAAGGCATCACATTTGAAATGGAGCCGGGGGCCTGGTTACCCGTGCGTGGCTGGGAGCTCAGGGCCCACGCTGCTGCAGCTCTGGGTGTCTCTGATAGATCTGGGCCACCTGTACACACGTGTGCACACTCAGAGCACACCAGGAGCTGATGATGGAGCTGGGCCACCTCCACACAGATGTGCACACGTGTGGACACACTCAGAGCACACCAGGAGCTGATGATGGATCTGAGAAACCTGCACACACATGTGCACACACTCAAGGCACACCAGGAGCTGATTTGAGCCATCTGCACACACGTGTGCACGCACTCAGGGCACGCCAGGAGCTCCTGCCACTCCCCAGTGCTGCTGCACCGCGCCGGGTTCATTGCAGGCCACTGATCACTGCCTGTGAGTTGTTAATGATGCTTTGAGATGCACAACGCTCCTGGTCCTGCCCTGCAGCCAGCGTGGACAAGGTCCATCCTGCCAGGGATCCCGCAGAGGGGTGAGGAGAGAGAGGAGCTGGGGAGGATGAGGATGAGGATGAGGATGAGGATGAGGATGAGGATGAGGCAGGGCAGGATGGTCTCTGCCCCAGGGTGGAGGTGAGTAGTGTGTGTCCACCTCTGTGTGCTCCCGTGTCCTGAGGGGGGGCAGTGCCAGCCGTGCTGGGATGGATGGATGGATGGATGGATGGATGGATGGATGGATGGATGGATGGATGGATGCACAGGCAGGCACAGGTGACAGTGGCCCTGAGCAGCCACGTCCCCATCCCTGCCATGCCAGCCTCGCTGTGCCAGCAGCGGCTCCTTCCAGCCAGGGTGATTACTGAAAATTACCTGCTTGCCACAGGCGGGCAATTAGGGCTCCCCGTAAGCGACACCAACATTCATTTCCGCGGAGACGAGAGTGGGCGTGCGGCTGGCAGCGGGCACGGCGGGCGGCTCGGAGCTCGGTGCTGGTCCCATGGAGCTGAGCACAACACATGTCCCAGCTGTGGGGCACAGGGAGCACATCCCTGCGCTGAGCAAACCGCTGCTGCCGCTTCCCCGCGCTCCTGGCTGCTCTGGGCCGAGGCACCGGGGAGCTCCCCTCAGCCCCGTGTGGTGCTCGGGGGGCTGGGGCTGCCCCAGGGGGGTCTGGTTGTGCAGCGTGGCTTGGCCTGGCTCCACGGTACCAAGGTCAGGTGAGGATATGGCTTGGGAGCACGGGGAGAGCGGGGATGTCCACAGAAGCTGCTGGTGGGTGCCGGGCCCCGGGACAGCTCCAGCCCTGCTGGGTCGGCTCTGCCCTGGGTACACCCTGTCCCCGCCTGCCCCGGCAGCCCACAGGCTCAGCCCCGCGCCGTCCCATGGGACTGAAAAGTTTCCTTTTTGTAAAAATAAAAGCATCACAGTGGAGTCCCTGCTGCCTCTTGAAAGCTGCATTTAAGCTGCTTCCTGCAGCCCCAGGGGACAGCGCTGCGCGGTGACTCAGGCTGCCAGAGCCCAGCCAGCCTCCAGTGCCGATTTCACCGCTCCCTGGAGAAGGTTCTGCCAGGGATGGGCATCCAGAGCACATCTATGTGTGCTGGACACACAGGTGGCATCCCCCAAAAGTGCCTTGGGATTTGGGGAACGGCTGGTGATGGGCAGAGGGACACTCAGCTGTGGGCGTGCAGCTGAGATGGCGCTGGGGTGTCCAGTAGTGATGGGCACTTGTTACCCAGCTGTGATGGACACAGGGGTGTCCAGCTGTGGTGAGAGGTGGATGTCCAGCTGTGATGGACACAGGGGTGTCCAGCTGTGGTGAGAGGTGGATGTCCAGCTGTGATGGACACAGGGGAGTCCAGCTGCTGTGAGAGGTGTCTGTTCAGCTGTGATGGACACAGGGGTGTCCAGCTGCGGTGAGAGGTGTCTGTCCAGCTGTGCAGTGGCTATCCAGCTGTGCTGCGTACTGCTCTGCACCGGTTCATCCCATCGAAGCCACCTCTTAGCCACAGGCAATCCCTTTCCCTGTCCAACGAGTTCCCGGTGCATTATTTATACAGCCCCGATCGATCGCAAGATGATAACGGCTTCATTAGCATCTGAGCATCGTGCCGGCCTCCGCGCCTGACACGACCTTGGCTGCAGGAGTACAAGCTTTTCCCTGTCAGGACGGGCTCCCCGATGTCACCAACATCCCCAGCGCAGCCAGGGCCGCTGTGGCCACCTCTGTGGGGTCCCCATGGTGGCACTGTGGGGACCCCATCCCCGCAGCGAGGAACAAGAGACCCCCACCCCAGGGCTCCTCGTGCAGTGCCCGTTGTTAGCGTGGCGCTCGTTAGTAGGGATATAATTAAGAGCAGCTATTTTGGACGCTTCCTTTATCCGGCAGCTCCCAGCGATGCCGCTGCAGGATCCTCCCCCCTGTCTCTGAAACAGGCACTTGCCTTGAACATCTTCCCTGTGGATATTCGCTGCTTGGGGGGTCCTGCTGTGTTTGTGGGGGCATCCCACCGCCCACGGGAGCTGGGGCAGCAGGGACGGGGCTGGAGGGGAGCGGGATCGCTGCAGAGGGGTGGTGGAAGGGATGGAGAGGAGGATTTGGGGGTATTCTCCTGGCTCACCCGCTGCCGCCATGCTGGGGAGGGGGCAGCAATGCTTTCCCCTCATTAAGTAGATGTTGATTTAGCGGAGGCTGGAGCCATCTGCTCGGAGCAGCCGCCTGCTCCCTGCCGGGGGGAGCTGGGTGAGGATGTGCTTCGTCAGCGGGGGCTTGGCCGGGAGCCCCCAGGCCCGGGCGGGCATCGATCGCTGCTGGCGCTGCGCTGGCTGCAGACGCAGGAGCACGTGAGGGGCTGCTGGGAGGGCAGAGGAGCCCCCTGAGGAGTCCCACCATGTGGGGCCGTGGCCCCGGGCACGGGAAGGGATGGGGCAGCTGGGCACGGGGGTGTCACCACAACACACACTGGGGTGCCCAGAGCTGCGCCTGGCCGCTGGGGTCTCAGCATGGCACACACCGGCCACCTGGGCACAGGCATCGCCATTCAGCGTGGTCTGGGACGCCTGGAGCAGTGACTGGGCACAGCACAGTACGCAATGCACTGGGGGTCTCCACGTGGCCGTGCATTGCAGTGCCCAGAGCTGTGGCTGGGCACGGGGGTCTCCTCATGACGTGCTCCAGGATGCCCAAAATAGCCGCCAGGTGCAGTGCCAGGAGCCCAGGTGACACATGGCTGGACCCTGGTGTCGGGCAGAGCGGGTCCCCCGTGCCCAGGCCCTGCACGTGCTAGGGGCTCGTGCGTGGCCTGCGCCGGTGCCCGCCGGGGCCGTGACCGCTGCAGGGCCGGTGAGCGGCTCGCTGCACGCGGAGTGCCGGGCTCAACCCGAGCGTGCATTCAGCTCCTGCAGTCGCTGCGTTTAAGCGAAGGAATCTCTGGGAGCAGTGGCAGGGCCGCTCCCCGCGGCGGTGTTTACTCTGGCAGACGCTGTTTTGATCGCTGGTGTCGATGGCAGACGCTGCGGCTCCCGGAGACGCGGCTGATAGCCAGACCTGGCGGTGCCGGGCCCTACGTGTGCCCCCCTGCTTGGGGATGGCATCGTGGTCCTGCCCCAGGTGTTTGTGGGGTGCAAATTACTCTGAGCACCGTGGAGAGCTGGGCTGGGAGAAACCAGGGAGCCCTGTGATCCCACGCGGCACAACCATCACCTGAGCAGCACACAGGGAGCCAAGAGGGGACACCACGGTGTCCCAAGGATGGTGGTGGGGCTCAGGCTGTGCCACCCCTGCAACAGCATCTGATTCTGCATGGAGAGCACAGGGTGAGGACTGCAGGTGCTCGGTGGCCCCTGCCAGTGATCCCACAAGAGAGGACAGCCAGGAACACACTGGGTGCCCACTGGCAGCGTGGCCAAGAAGGAGCTCTGCCCTCCTCCATACTGTGCCCGTCTCCTTTGTAGCCGATATCTTTAATTGGGAGCACTCAGCTCCCTCCTTTGTCCCTCGTTAGTGGAAGAGTTTTCCTTGTACTTCCCAGCCATTAATGAGCTCTCCTGGCTCTTGCTGCCCCCAGACAGGCTGGAAATGCCACTGTGGACCTGGTGACCAGGACACCCATCCTTCTGTCCCGCTCTGGGAACCGGGGTTATCTGAGACCCCAGCTAGGCTCCACACTCCAGCTGCCTTCGCCACGCTGATGGCCACTTCCAGAGCTTTAAGGAGAGTCAAACCACTGCATGGCTGCAAGTCACTGACTAAGCACTTGGCACGGGCAGTGATGGAAATGCTAAACAGATTTTGGCAGCCGCAGCCTCTCCTGCAGGTGCAGGGAGGAGAAATTTGCCGCTACGGCGTGTTGGGGTGGCGGTGGTTGGGCGATGCCGAGGGTGACACGAGCCTGAGCATCACCAACGGCGCCACCGCTGCACCCTGATCCCCGGGCACTGCCCTGTCCCAGCCCTTCGCTGGGATCAACCCGTGGGAAAGGCCGGGCACTGCAGCCCTGCCGAGACCCGTGTGTCCATCTGCAAGGACCCGTGAGCCGGAGCGGGGCCCGTCTCGGGGCCACAGAGCGGAGCCAGGGCCGGGCACGGTGCCGCTCCTGCGCCCACCGGCCCCTTTTGTCCGCTGGCCCTTCGCATCCCTGCGGGCAGCTCGGCCCCTTCTCCTGGGAGCTGCTTCTTGGCGCAGGGCGGCAGCGGAAGCGGCGCTGGGCTGCTCTCCACCGCAGCTGAATGGCACCTTTGTTGGGGACGCTGGCGGCAGCACAGGGCTGGCAGGGACTGGGTCAGCCCCGGTGTCACAGGGGCTCTGCCCACCACTAATGTCCAGTTCTTCCCCAGGGAACATGGGGATGCTGTGGCAGGGATGGGATTTGGGGGCTTCTCTGGTGTTCCTGTCACTCCCCACACCCTGGGGACCCCACGGTGTCCCTGTGCCTCTCCAGGCACCCTGCAGTGCCCCTTCTCACCCCACGTGAGGCACGGCATCAGGGAGGAGAGCCCGGGGCCCTGGTGGCTGCAGGGTGGTTGCTGTGGCTGGTAGAACCTGTCCCCTGCAGTTCTCACCTGTCACACCGGGCTGTGTCAGCACCAGCAGATGTCCTGCAGCTCGGACAGTCAGGCAGCCCTGGAGTGCAGCGCTGGGTGCCAGAGCCTCTGGCCTGGCCGCTCCTGGGCCCATCTGGGCAGGGCTGGCTCAGGCTCGAGGGGCAGGGCTGGACAGGCTGCCCTCCTGCTGCTGGTGCCCTCGGAGCCCCGTTTGTCCAGGCTGGCACAGCCCTTGTGTCCAACAATTCAATAAACACAGGGACACTGACAGGGGACACCGCAGAGAGGGAGAGCGAGGCCATGGCCGAGGCGCACAGGGAGTGTCTCTGTGACCCCACATTCCCCTTCCCCGCCTGAAGCAGCCCCTTCCAGCCGGCTTCTCCCAACAACAGCTTGTCCCTGGCTTCGAGTGACTTTGTCTGCCCCTTCTCCCTGCCAGGACCCGCAGCCTTTGGGTCCTCTCCACGGGCTCAGGGCCGTGCTGGAGCTGTGCTCGCCGTGTGGGTCCCCCCAGGACCCCGGGCTCTGCCGTGCTCTCCCACCCTCCTCTTCCTCCTCCTGCTCCTGCTCCTGCTGTGGGAACAGCAGCTCACTGGAAAGCTTGAGTGGCATTTTTCGGGTAAATCTTATGTAAATCTGGCTCCATCCTTCCTCGTGCTGCTAATTGGATTGCCCCGGCGCGGTTTTAATTTCCAGAAGCGTGGGGAGGGCAGTGCCGGGGGGCTGGGGACACAGGGGAACGGGCTGAGCTCTGCCTGGCAGGGGCTCCATGGGGTCATTCAGAGCCTCAGCCAGGGGCAGGAGCCGGGGGAGAACCCCAGGCAAACCAGGGCAGAACCTGGTGCAGGGAGGAGCCCCCGGGCTCTGCCACCTTCAGCAGGGACCCCCACCCCGAGCCTCCTGCGCGCAGGTTCAGCCTCACGCAGCACCTGTGCAGCTGCAGGCAGTCCCAGCCTCGGTGGGAAGGGACACCTGGAGCTGCCATCCCTGGTGTGCCCCGTGTCCCCGCACCAGCCACCTCCTCTAACACCCTGTCCCGTTCCCTCCCTTCCAGAGCTCCTGGGATCGGCAAAGAAAGTCAACGTCAACTTCCAAGACACCGACGGGTGAGTGTGAGCCCCAGCCCGGGGTGGGTGCTGCGGGGTGCGGGCCGTGGGCGCGGTGAGCAGGGGGTGCCCGTGCTGCGTGTCTGTGTGGGGGTGCCAGGCTGTCCCAGCTGCCAGCCCCAGGGCCCTGGCCCCATCAGCCCACCCCGAGCTGGCCTGGAGCAGCCACGGGCACCAGAGGAGGCAGAGGCAGGGCTGTGCCCACATCTCACATCATTTCCCAGCGCCGCGGGGCTCTGCTGGAGCTGTGGGGTGCGGGGTGGGACAGCCGTGACCCCGCCAGGCACCCGATGCTCCAGAGCCACATCAGCGAGTGGGACAGAGCAGAGGGGCCGCGCCTCACTGCTAATCACACTAATGAGGCACACGGGAGGGGGCTGCCGTGCGAGCGCTGCCTGTGGGGCTGGGCAGCAGCTGCCCCCGGGGTCCCGCTGGAGCAGGGCAGCAGCACGATGCCACTTGTTCCCGGGGGATGGCTCTGCTGTGGCCAGGGAAATGCCAGCGAGCGCAGCAGTCAGTCAGGAAAGAGAGGCCATGCCCTGGGGACATGTGGCCACAGCGTCTCTCCTCATCCTCGTCTCAGGGTGGTGGCAGTGGGCACCCCTGGTAGCTGCCAGCTCACCGCTGTGCCAGGTGCAAGGGACATCACCCCAGGGGCCCCTTCAGCCAGCAGGAGGGCTGAGCAGCACGGCAGGGCTGGGGAGCTGCAGGCAGGCAGGGCCCTGCTCGTATCCTGCTCCTGGAAGGCTCAGGGGGTGCAGCAGAAAAGGGGAGCAGCCTTCAGCCTCCAGCGCTGCTCCTGGAAAGGATCCCCTGGGAAGGCACAGCCTGGGTGTGCTCCGCTCTGTGTGAGCTCAGCCAGCCCCGTGCCTCAGTTTCCCCATCCCTGCAGTGCTGGCTCAGTCCCGGCTGGGTTGCTGTGGGTGAGCACCGTGCGGTGTCCCCGTGCTGGCCCCGGGGCCGGTGCCCCGCGCGTGGCCAAGGTGGCCGGCTGGGCCATGAGGTGCCCGAGGGAAGCCCCCGAGGCAGCCCCGGGAGAAGGCTGCGATTTGCACCATCTTGAGCCGATTTGAGCGGGGCGCCGGAGCGGAAAATGTTGACATTTCCCAGGCAGACGCCGGGGATCGGCCTCCTGTGCAGGCTGTCTGCTCACATCGCCGCTCCCCGCGGGCATCGCGGGCGGCAGCTCCGTGGGCACCGCGCTGGCTGGAGCCTGCTCCCTGCGGGGACGTGTCCCCTCTGCCTGGGGACAGGGCCAGGGGATTGTTAACCCGGGGCCAGGGGGATGGTAACCCCACACCTGCCCCTCGGGCAGCGGGCAGCCACAGAGTGTCCTGGGGGCTCCGCAGCCCGTTCCCATGCTCCGGTGACACCAGGGTGGCCCCGGGGATGGGATGGGGATGCCGTGCGTGGCCAGGCCCCGAGCGGCGGCACGGCAGGTGCCAGCGCAGTCGCACGGAGGATGCCACTGCCGGCAGCACAAGTAGGTCAGCTCCTGGCCTGCTTCCCAGGTGGGAGCCTCCGGCTGCGGGAGCTGCGAGAGCAGAGCGGGTGCGGGGCCGGGGGCTTTCCCCACCCCACAAACAGGCCCGGCACCGGGCAGGGGCGGCGCTGCCATCTGTGCTCGTGGCCGCGCCGCTGGGGCCAGGCCGGGGGAAGTGGGTCAGGGGGGAGGGGGCTCCCCGGCACTGCCACCCTCTGTGGGACACCCTGTGCCTGCCCTGCCACCTCCTCCAGACCGGTGGGGTCTCAGCTGCCCCAGGCCTTTGAGGCAGCTCTTGCCCCAAAACCCTGCAGAGGGATATGGCGGTGGCTTTCCCCGGCAGAGCAGGTGCCCGGGCTGCTGAGGAGTGCAGGTTTGAGGCCACGGTGCTGGGCAGCGGGTGGCAGGGCTGTGGAGGGGACAGGCCTGTGGCCGTGACACCGCCGCACTGCCCAGGTTCTCGGCTCTGCACCATGCGGCGCTCAACGGCAACACGGAGCTCATCTCGCTGCTGCTGGAGGCACAGGCGGCCGTGGACATCAAGGACAACAAAGGCGAGTCCCCGGGCGGGTCCTGGCCCCTCTGCCCCCCCAGGCTCCGCCTGCTGCCTTGGCACACAGAAGGCTCACGGCTTGCTGCCCCCACAGGCATGCGGCCCCTGCACTACGCGGCCTGGCAGGGCAAGAAGGAGCCCATGAAAATGGTGCTGAAGGCAGGATCCTCTGTGAACATCCCCTCGGACGAGGGCCAGATCCCCCTGCACCTGGCGGCGCAGCACGGGCACTACGACGTGGTATGGAGAGGCACGGGGCTGGCAGGGGGTGGTGCCACCCCTCCAGCCCTGCCCTCACCGGCTCGGGGTCTCTCCCGTCCCCAGTCGGAGATGCTCCTGCAGCACCAGTCCAACCCCTGCATCATGGACAACTCGGGGAAGACGCCCCTGGACCTGGCGTGCGAGTTTGGCCGGGTCGGGGTAAGTCCTTGCAGGGCTGGCTGTCCCCACAGGAGGACCGGGAGGGGACAGGGGCGCTGCGGGGTCCCCGGGGGTGGCTGGAGGGGCACGGGGCTGGCCGGCATCGGGGACGTGCGGTGCCACCACCGCAGGGTGCTGGCAGGAGGGGAGCTGGGGGCCGGGGGCCGCAGCCCTGCTCCGTCTGTGTTTGCTGAGCCAGGTGGTCCAACTGCTCCTGAACAGCAACATGTGCACGGCGCTGCTGGAGCCCAAACCGGGGGACACCACCGACCCCAACGGCACCAGCCCCCTGCACCTCGCCGCCAAGAACGGCCACATCGACATCATCCGGTGGGTGCCGCGGGCAGTGGGGGCAGCAGCGGTGTCCCCCCTGGCCCCGCTGACCCCACTGTCCCCCCGCAGGCTCCTGCTGCAGGCTGGCATCGACATCAACCGGCAGACCAAGGCGGGCACGGCGCTGCACGAGGCCGCTCTCTGCGGCAAAACGGACGTGGTGCGGCTGCTGCTGGATGTAAGGGCCCCCCCTCGGCACCCCCAGACGCCCCCAGGCGCCCCCAACCAAGCCAGGGGCTGTGGGAAGGGGGGGACCCCACAGCTGGGGGCTCAGAGCAGCCTGTGCAGCTCTCCCAGGGTGCAAAGCTGAGGGTCCTGGAAGGGAAATACCGAGGCACTGAGGGTCCTGGAAGGGAAATACCGAGGCACTGAGGGTCCTGGGGGGTGCACGCCGAGGGGTGAGGGTCACAAGGGGGGGGACACAGGAAGGTCTGAGAGCTTTGCGCTCCAGCTGCTGGGCTCCTGGTGGCCAAGGGAGTCCCAGGGGTGGCAGGAGGGGGAGCAGCCCCCTCCCAATCGCTCTCGGTGCCATTGCAGAGCGGGATCAACGCCCACGTCAGGAACACCTACAACCAGACGGCTCTGGACATCGTCAACCAGTTCACCACCAGCCAGGCCAGCAAGGAGATCAAGCAGATGCTGCGGGGTAGGGGGTTGGAGGGCACAGAGCGGCACGAGGGACGCCGGGCTGGGGGTGCCACCCCCGCGGGGCGAGCGGCCGCTGACACTCCCGTCCTGTCCCGCAGACGCCTCCGCAGCGCTGCAGGTCCGCGCCGTCAAGGACTATTGCAACAACTACGACCTGACCAGCCTCAACGTGAAAGCCGGGGACGTGATCACCGTGAGTGCGGCCGGGGGGGCCGGGGACAGCCCGGTGTCAGCGCTGGCCCCTGGCCCGGCCCCTGACCCGGCCCCTCCCGCAGGTGCTGGAGCAGCACGCGGACGGGCGCTGGAAGGGCTGCATCCACGACAACCGCACCGGCAACGACCGCGTGGGATACTTCCCCTCCAGCCTGGTGGAGGCCATAAGCAAACGAACAGGCAAATAACCCCCCCTGCACCCCCGGCCCCGGGGAGCCCCGTCCTGGTTCGGTGGGGAGCGGTGAACACAAACCCGGGCGATGTCCCCGTGCATGTGGGGTCGTGTCCCCGCCGTGTGCATGGGGACGGTGCCTTCGCGTGCGTGGGGTCAGCGTTGTCATTGTGCCTGTGGGGCCGGCGCTCCCATCGAGGGTGTGGGGCGGCGTTCCCGTTGTGTCTGTGGGGTCGGTGCCCGTGTGGTGCCCTGGGGGCTGGTGCTGGCAGCCCTGGGGTGTTTGAGGTCAGCGCTGGCTGCCCGTGGGCTGCGGAAGGTGTTCAGGGTGCCGGGAGGTTGGTGCATGAGGAGACCCAGGGGTGTCACCGCGGTTTGGGGGGACGGGCACAGCAGTGGGGCCGCAGGAGCTGGTGCTCAGGGTCTGTGCAGGGGCTGGGCACCGGTGCCAGGGAGCACACAGGGACCGTCTTCCCAGCCAGGGGCCATCTCAGGGATCGGCCCCCGCTCCCCTGCCCTGTGGCTGCCTGTCCTCATCCCCATTTCCATCATCATCCCTCTAGGCTCCTGGTGGGGTGTGCAGCCCCCTGGGATGTCCCCTCTGCCAGGAGTGTCCCAGTGGGGCTGGTGCCTCTGACAGGCCCCACATCAACCATCTCACCCCACCCCTGGGAGTGGATCCTGGGGGAAGCCACCGCGGGGACACGGGCAGGGAACGGTGGCACTTGAACAACGTCTCAAGGGAGTGGCAGCACAAGTGGCTGCCTGGCAATCCACAGCGGCCCTGGAGGCGCCGGGTGCTGGACAGGCAGGGACAGAGCCACCCTCCAGGTCTGGGTGGTGTGCCAGTACCAGAGATGCCATCTATGCCTCCTGGGCTGTGTTGCGTGTCTCCTGGGCTGTGCTCCGTGACTCCTGAGCTGTGCTCTGTGGCTCTGGGCTGTGCTCCATGTCTCCTAGGATGTGTTCCATGGCTCCTGGGCTGTGCTCTGTGGCTCCTGAGCTGTGCTCCATGGCTCCTGGGCTGCAGCTGGCCCACAGCAGTGTTAGCCAGGCTGTGGGGCTCCATTGGCTGCGGTGGGGTGGCAGTGTGGGGTGCAGGAGCTGTGTCCTGGCTCAGCCAGGTGCTCCCAGGGGTGCTGGTGCTGCCCCCGGCCCAGCCCTGCCCGCAGCCCCGCTGCCCTGGATGGCTCTGGGGGAGCAGGGCCCCGCAGCCTGGCTGTCAGACCCTCACGAGGGGGCTGTCCCAGGGTCCGTGTGGGATCTATGGGATGTGTCCGTGCCCTGCGCCAGGCTGTGCATGTGCTGAGCTCCCGCTGCTGCTCCCTGGCTCGGCTCCATATCGGTTGGGTCTCTGTTCTGGCTCCTCCACGTCCCTTTGGTCGCTTTTTTTGATTTGCTGCATTTTTTCCCCTTTTCTTTTAATTTCTTTTTCTTTCTTTTTTTCTTTTTTTTTT
>VXBU01001457.1:36113-64934 GCA_013400315.1 Bombycilla garrulus
ATTTTTAAATTTTTTTTTCTTTCTCGGTCGGCGTTGGCGGGGGCGGGCAAGGCTGGCGGTGGCCCTGGGGGCAGCGGGACATGCCCCTGCTCAGCCCCTCCCCGCCCGGGGACAGGACGGTGATAAGCTATTAAAAAAAAAGTATTAATTTATTGGAGGGGAAAAAAAATAATAAAAAAAAAGATATAAAGCAGATTTTCCCCAACCCCAAAATAATAAAAAGAAATAAACTTTAACAAATATATATTTAAAAGATTTAAAAATATTAGCAATTATATATAAAGCAGTTTAAAAGAAATCAAGAGAAAACTGGATTTTAGCTTGAGAAAAAACTATTAGATTATACTAAGCTGTGTGTCTTGTGGCAAACTCATTCTAAGAGTAGCACAATATTTACCTTTTCTCTGGGTGGAAGGTACGTGCGAGCGGTTCTGGTCGGGTTTTCCGTTGGGATTCAGTGTCACGTCTTTCTTTTTCCACCGTTACGAACTCAAAGGATGTGCCTTGTTTTATGGAGGTTTTTGTTAATTCTTACCACTGGAGGTGTTTCATTTCTTTCTGGAGTGTCTTCAGGGTTCGGTTTGGTTTTGTTTTTTATTGCTTTTGCTGTCGGTCTGTGTCTGGGTGTGCGTGGGTGTGCGTGGGTGTGCACGCGGGGTGCGTGTGCCCGGCGCGTCCTGCGGGATGCGCCGCTGTAAATTCCTGTACAAACTGGAGTTGGAGTCTGGTTCAGTCGCTTGAGTCCTGATGAATGCATTTTTTTGCTTGTGGTTCCCAAACAGAAGTGTTGCTGTTCCTTTCTTTTCTTGAGACGTGGAGTGGGCTCTCCCTCCTTCCCTCTCCCTCCCCTGTCTCTTCTCCCGTCTCTCCCATTGTGGTCGCTGATCCAGATGTGTTTGGCACAACTTTGAAATTTCTTTTGAAAAAAAAAAAAAAAAAAAAAAAAAAAAACCAACAAAACAAAAAAAAAAAAAAATTTAAAAAAAATTAAAAAAAAAAAAAATCCCCCTCCTGAAAATATCCGTTGAAAAGAAAAAAAATATATGTATCTAAAAAAAAAATCCATAAAGTTCTACATGATGGATATATACATATATATATTTTTTATGATTAAGTTATGGACTCTGTATCGTATCCCATCTGTCCAGCTCTGCATCTTGGTGCTGCTCCCTGCTCTTCTGTGCTTAGATTTCACCTCTACTCGTCTTTATTCTTCCTATTCTGAATTGTAGATGGCTCGTGGTGCTGTGAAGACGTTTGCTCCTATACCAAGTCTGGCAACAAATATTTAAACAAAAATAAAAAAATAAAACCCCTGCCGGGCTGCCACCACTGTTTGTGTCCCCAAGCTCTCCTGAGTCTCGTGCTGTGCTGGGTGTTTGTGCTGCATGGTCCAAGGGCACCCCTGGGTGCCTCTGTGGGGTGCCTGGGCCCCACACCCCAATTTTCACCCCACGGGGTCAGTGCTGGCTGCTGGCTCCCTGCAATAACTCACACCGGGCAGGAACAACTCTTTCTGCTTTTATTGTCAATGAAGAAATAATCAAATCTATATTACAATCTTAAAAACAGTAGAAAATGTGAGTAAAAATGCAACGGAGGCTTTTTGTCTTTAATGTGGAGACCATTATTACAGGGTGGTGAACAATGGGCTTGTGGAACTTGATTTGAGAACTAGCTGTGGCATAAAAATCGTACCTGGCTACTCAAGGAAACACCTCTTCCCAGACGGACCGGCCCGGCGCCTTGGCAGTAAAATTAAATACTAGAGACAGAGAGGGGTCGGGTGCGCACCCAGGGCACGGCCTAAAGCTCAGTCCTGCCACGGACAGGGGCCCAGCAACTGCCCAGTCGAGGCCCAGTGTCACCCCAGCCCCAGCCTGGGGGGCACACAGGCAGAGGACGGCACTGGCACTGGCACGGCTTCCTCTTTTCCAATCAAGTGGGGCAGATGTGGGGAGCACTGCAGTGTCCGTGGGGCAGAGCTGTCCGGAGAGCCGGCGGCCGGGGCGGCAGCAGCAGCAGGCAGTGCTCGGTGCAGGAGGAGCTGCAGCAGTCGTTTCAGTGGTGTGGTCACCCACAGGCCGAAGGAGGGGAGAGTTTTTGGTCTTTCAGTGTGCAGGACTCGTGTGACGCTCTCGTTAGCACGTCCAGACCTGCGGACAGACGATGGCAGTGATGCCTGAGCAGCCCTGTGGGCTTCTCCTCATCCCCCACGGAGCTTCCCTCCGGGCCGCCAGCATCCACAGGAGGAAAAGCTCCCACCCGTGGAGAACCATCCCTTGTTTCAAAGAACCCCAGAATCGTTAAGGTTGGAAATTACCTCCAAGATCATGGAATCCAACCTGTGACGGATCCCTACCTTGTCACCCAGCCCAGAGCACTGAGTGCCACATCCAGTCATTCCCTGGACACCTCCAGGGATGAGGTCTCCACCACCTCCCTGCACAGCCCCTTCCTCAGCAACACTTCCCATGAAGAAATTCTTCCTGATATCCAACCTGCACTGCCCCGGCCCAGCTTGAGGCTACGCCCTCTTGCCTGTCACTCATTCTCTGGGAGCAGAGTTCAACCCTCACCGGGCTGCACCCTCCTGTCACTTTGTCGACAGCTCCTGACTCATTTAATGCCCTCATTCGAGCAGGAGAGGCCTGAGCCAAACCCACCTTTACAGTGCTGTCCACGGCGCCGGAGAAGAGGCGGCCGCGGGACACGGCCAGGGCGGTGACACTGCCCTGGTGGCGCAGCAGGGTCTGCGTGCAGATCATGTTGTCCATGCTCCACACCTGCGGGGACACGGGCAGTGAGTGACACCGTGCTGAGCCCAGCACAGCCCGGAGCACTGGCAGGGATGGGGACGCTGTGTGTCACAGGTGACAGGTGACACCCAGGGCTGGGGATCCCCCTGCCCTTCCCTCCCGGGCTGTCCCACACTCCGTACCCGGAGCGAGCGGTCGTAGGAGGCGCTGAAGACTTTGGTTTGATCGGGCGTGGAGATGACGGCCAGGGCGTAGACTGTCCCCACGTGGCCGGTCAGAGTGCGGACCTGCTCCTTGGTCTCGATGTCCCAGACCTGCAGGGACAGCTGGGCTTGGCCACCGCACTGCGCTGAGGCCACCCAGCTCCCCTCTGAGAGGGGTTTCCACCGCCAGGGTGGCTGCTGTGCTCGAGGGGATGGGCAGAGCCAGGTGCCCATCCTCACACCCTGCTCCCCATTCCCAAACCCAATCTCAGCCCATCCCAGCTGGTCCCTGTGTGGATGACATTCCCAATCCCAGCCCCTCTAAGATCAGATGTGGCTGTCCCCCCTGGTCCCAGCTGGTCCCTACGTGGATAAGGTTCTCGTAGGTGCCACACACGATGTGGTGGTTGGTCACAGCGATGGAGTACACGCTGCCTCCCGACGTCTGCAGCACGTGCACACACTCCAGGTTCCGGATGTCCCAGATCTGAGAGAGACAGAGCACAGGCAGGATGAGACCCTTCTGAGAGGGGAGATCCCTTGCAGCCACTGTGCCATGCAGAGTCAGCCTGGCTCCCTGTGTGCCCAGATCACACCTTTAGTGACAAACCTATCCAGCTGGGAACCTTCAGCACTGAAGAGCAAATCCCTCTTATGTTATTTAGCTGCCCAACTTTAAATATCCAGGCTGGAAACATTGTGTGGAGACTTCACACCCTTTGTGTGTGACTGCACGCACGTGCACACACAGCCCAGTCCTTGACAGCACTAAAACCCAACGCAGACAAATTAACAGAGATTCATTAACACCGAGAAGGGCAACTTCCAATTTTCCTGTGTCCCCCAGATGCTGAGAGATCAACTATTCATCAAAACCCGAGCCAGCACGGAGGAGGGAGGGCACTGGGAACCCTGACACGGATTGATGGTAGCTCTGCAGCCAGACAGTGACCTTCCCCCGTTATCAGCAGGACTGTCAGAGCAGATAAGGCTGCGGCAGCCGGGAGGCGCCACGGCTGAGGCCCCAGTTTATCCCAGTGAGCCTCTCCAGCAGCTCCCGAGGCCCAGCCTGCACAGCTGGGATCAGCACAGGAGAACCCCACGTGCCAGCAGTGCTCCCACATCCCAGCAGCTGCCTCGGGTGCTGCAGAGCACAGAGGGGAACAGGGAGAGGTGGCTCAGGGTGTCCCCAGTGCCAGGGTCCCACCTTGATGGTCTGGTAAGATCCACTGTAGAGATAGTTCTGGGAAGCCACCAGCGCTCGAACCCAGTGGTTGAGACCCGTCAGCTCCTTCTTCAGCTTGAGCTCAGTGCCCACAATATCCCACACCTGTGGAAGCAGGGACACACACACACAGAGGGAGGGATCTCAGTGGGGACACACACAGCAGTGCCCACCCTCCCTGCCCACAGCCCCTGTGGGGACCCTCGTGCCAGCTCTCCTGCCTGACCCCACTGACGTGCAGATAAACCCCAGAGCTGCTGAGGAAGCACATTCCCTGAGGGAAGCACATTCCCTGCATTACTGCTGGCAGAGACCCTTCCCCAGCAGAGCCAGGGGCTGCAAAACCCAAACCACAGCTGCAGCGAGGAACTGCCCCGCGCTTGCACTGCCACAAAGCTCCTCTCCCAGCCCGGGCACACGGGGACTGGCAGATCTCACCCCCCAATCTGAGCCTGCTTGGCTCACTGGCAGGAAGTGGCCAGGGACGACAAGCCCAAAAGGCCCCAAATTCTCCTTGTGCTCTGTGGCTGCTCCAGCCTTGAGCCCTCTCCAGAGCTGAAGCACTCCAGGCCCCAGATAAAGAAAAGAGCACAGTGCTCTTACAGATGGACGGGCCCATAAGCTGGCGCACCAGGAGCTGGAAGCAGAACCATGGGAATGTGGCCAAGGCTTTAAAGGGCAGTCTGAAAAGCTGTTCCTGATTTCTGCATGTTTTAGGTAGGCAATGCAGACTCAAGATCCTTTGGAGGTGGTTTCAAAACAGGCAGCCTGAATCTCCAGCCAGTTCTGGAGCCCAGACACAATTCCCAATGGTCTGGGCAGGTCTGCCGGGAGCCTGAGGACAGGAACTGCCAGGATACTCCAGCTGCAGCCTCAGGTTTACAGAGTTGGAAGAAACACAGTGTTTCTGCAGCCAGAGAACAGTTTTCCCTTGAGCATGGAGCATGGGCTAAACCTCTGCAGTGCTGGCTGCTCTGTGGCTCAGGAGAGCTTAGCAACAAGGTCCTTCCTCTTTGGACACTTCTGCCCGAGAGCTTTCACTCCTGGTCCCCAAGGAGCCCCAGAGGAGCCCTGGAGCTGCACCTTGATGGCTTTGAGGGAGCCACTGAAGAGCATGTTGTGTGAGGAGACCAAAGTGCAAACAGGATTGTCGTGTGCTCGGATCGTGTTCACCTTCTGCAGGTTTTGAATATCCCAGACCTGCAAACAACAATCATGTAATGGTTTAGGTGGGAAAAGCCCTCTAAGATCAAATGCAGCGCCGCCAAGCCCCCAAAGCAGAGCAGCCACGAGGGGCTGGGCAGAACACCCTGCCCCAGCTCAGAGCAGCAGCCTCCTGCTCCCAGGGAGGAGCTGGGAGTGGGAAATCCCAGCCCAGGAGGGGATGCAGCACACGAGGGCTCTCAGCCCCACAGAGGAGGGCAGTCCCTGGGCAGAGCAGGCTCTGGGTGTACTCACAATGATGGTGCAGTCAGCAGAGCCGCTGTACAGCTTGTTCCTGCAATGACACAGAGCGGGGTCACCGAGGGACAGTGCCACGAGCGGGGTCCCACCCAGCTCGTCCCCAGGCACTGGGGGACAGGAGCTGCAGCCCCACAGCTGTGCACCCCCACCCCAGAGCAGGCCCAGCTGCTGTGGGAGGCCAGACTGGCCCCTGGAGCAGGGAGCCAAGCACCCCTGGGGAGGAGACCAGGACACGGGGGAGACCAGAGAGACACACTCTGTGTGCATTTCTGCAGAGCAAAGAGCAAGATGTGCCTCTAATCCCCAATTTAGTATGTGCAGGAGAGAGGATGGCAACTGTGAGGGCACGCTCAGGGGCCCCAGGGCTGTCCCCACGCCCCCCAGGGACAGGTGTCCCTCCTCACTCACCCCTGGATGCAGAGAGCCAGCACAATTCCATCGTGACCCTCCAGGGTCTTTTGGCACTTGTATGTGGTACAGGTGTCCCACACCTAACAGGAAACACAGGGCAGAGGCTGGAGCCCAGGCAGGACATCACACCCAGGGAGGAGACAGGCTGGCTGTCACTGGGCACTGGCTGTCCCCCCTGGGCACTGGCTGTCACCCCTGGGCACTGCCAGCTGGCCCCTGGGGCTGGAGGCCTGGCTAGCAAAGGGAATGCAGTGCGCAGGGTCAGGCTGAAGCTAACACACACAGCGATCAGCTGCTCCAGCTCTGCCTCCCTCAGCCCAGCCCACACAACACCCAGACCCAGGAGCAGCTCTCAGGCTCCTGCTTGAGCACTTCCCAGCCCATCCTGGGGCTCCAGTGGCACAGCACAGCTTGCTGTGCCCCTGCAAAGGCTTTTCCCTGAGCACACACTGCTCTCTCAAGGGGAACGTGGTGCCCAGAGCAGCCAGGACAAGGGAGGAATCTGCTTTCCCTCCCTAATGTACAGCAACATCCATTTCCTTCCGAAAGCAAAGCCCTGCTCCTGGTGGCAGCCCCCGGGGGTCCCCAGCCTGGCCAGCAGCCACCACGGTGACACTGGGAAGGGCTGCTGGGGCTGCAGCGGGGCAGTGCGGTCAGCCTGAGTTACTGAAAACAGGACAAAGGAAAACAAACACGCCATAAAATAGGGAAAGGACACATTGGATCGGGGACAAATGGTTTTGTTCTAAGATGACTTTTTATAACAAAGGAACATAAAATCAGAAGCTGAGATAGTCCTGAATACCCTAAATGCCACATAAAGCAAAACCAGCAGCTGCAGGAATGAGATTCTAATCAGGGCTTTGCAAAGATCTCTGTCTGTCTCTCAATTTCACTAGCACATAATGTTTCCTTGCAGAGAATTTTCTCCAGCTATAATCACAAAGAATCATTTGATTCTTTGGAGGAAACTTTAGGAAGCGACATCTGCCCACCCCACAAAACGAACTTGGCTTGTGTTCCACGTGCAAATGCAGGAGGTGCACGGCAGGGGGAAGGTCTCACCTTAATGGTTTTGTCCGAGGAGCCACTGAAGAGCAAGTCTCCTATGGAGTACACACACAAACACCACACGGGGCCCTGGTGCCCCACAAAGGTCCCCTTGCACTTGAAGATCTGCTGAGGATCATAGGCTGTGGAAAGGAGAGGCAGGTGAGGGAGGGAGGGCAGTGCCAGCAGCCAGGAGGGCTCCCAGGGCCTCTCCCACAGCCAGCCCGAGGCAGTGGGGACCATACTCACATCCGAGGATGCCCATGTTGAGCCGAGCGTTGATGTGGGAGAGCTCATCCTGAAAAACACGACAAGCTGTGTGAGCTGTGGAGCCACCCAGGCCGGGACGTGGCTTTAGGACTGTCCCCTCCACTGCTACAGCCCCTCTTGTCCTCCTGACTCCCACAGGGCCCTTCCTCATCCTCTGAGCAGAAGTCTCTGTTCTACTCTGTGACTGCCACATCCTCTGCCACCTCCCTCCAGACACCACAGGGCTCTGACAGCACCTCAGACCTGCACTAAACCCTTCAGTACTCAGACAGGCCCAGAAATACCCCTCAGAATACACTGTCCTCACTCTGCAATTCACCAGACTGCTTGGATCTGCTCCTCTCCCTGCTTCCTGCCCGCAGGGAGGAGGGCACAATGCCCCTGCAGAAGGCCCAGGCTCTGCAGCTGAAGGCTCTCCCCAAAGCCTCCCCCCAGTGCAAGAGAAGCCCAGCTAGGAGCAGAGCAGGGCATTCCACCCCAGGGCCATCCTCACGTTCAGCATGGAGGCGTCCCTGCGGAATTCCATCAGGTCCTCGCTCAGCTTGCTCTGGTTCTCGTCCAGCACATCTGTGAGAGAGGGACAGGCCCAGAGTCACTGCAGAGCCACTGGGGACATCCAGGGAGCAGGCAGAGAGCCCTCACTGCCACCCAACCTCCCAGCACGGACAGCAACCCCACAACGCAGCACCCGAAGAGCCGCCCTGTCCCCGCAGCTCTGAGCACAGAGCTCGTCTGTGCACACTCACCAAACTTCAGCTCCAGGTTCTTCTCCAGCTGGTCGATTTTCTCGGAGAGTTTGCCCAGCATGGAGCGCAGGAAGGCGATCTCCTGGTCCTTCTGGGCCATGGCCACCTGCATCTCGTGGAAGCGATCGTCTGTCTGCTGCAGGAACTCCTTCAGCCCCTCGAACTTGCACGTCTCCAGGTGGGTCTCGTAGGTGTCCTGGTTCCCTATGAACGTGCACCTGAAGGGAAGGCAGATGCTGGCTGGAGCAGGGCTCACCTGGACATTCCTTGTCCAGCTGGCTCCTCGGAGGAGCTCCAAGGCCTGGCTGGGTCCCCAGCTGTCCTGCTCCTCCTGCCAGCACAGGGATACCGTGGTTTGTGATCCTTCAAAGGGTGGGCTTGATCACCTTGGAGGTCCTTTCTAATTTTAATGATTCTATGATCCTGCTACTGCAGGAGAGGAGAGGCAACTGCAGGA
Organism: Bombycilla garrulus; assembly: GCA_013400315.1. Classification (NCBI taxonomy): domain Eukaryota; kingdom Metazoa; phylum Chordata; class Aves; order Passeriformes; family Bombycillidae; genus Bombycilla; species Bombycilla garrulus. The sequence goes on from VXBU01001457.1 coordinate 44,699, forward strand.
CAAGAGAGGCCAAGCAGCTCTCGTTCTTCAGCCAGGGCGCTGGCCCCAAACTGGGCTGTCTGTCAGGGAAGTTGCAAGGAAAAGCAGATCTTGGGCAGGAGACACAGTGTGGCACCAGGAGCCATCAAAACCAGCGGAAAAAACTGCAGCTGACCTCAGCAGATGCTGACCTGGGCCTGCAGCATGGCACAGAGTCAGGGCTGCCCTGCCAGGACTTGCCTTGCTCTGCTTCTGATCCACGGCTCAGGATCATGGAATCACAGAATTGCTGAGGTTGGAAAAGGCAACAAGACCACCGAGTCCACTTGTTCCCCAGGGCCACCACCAAGCCATGTCCCCAAGTGCCACATCTTAATGGCATTTAAGTCCCTTGGGGATGGGGACTCCACCACTGCCCCGTGCCAGGGCTGGAAGAACTTTCTGTGTACCCTGCAACAGTAAACGCAAGCAGGGGCTGCCCTGGGGTCGGGTGACAGGGAACCCTCTGAGGTGGATCAGCACTTCCCTCGCCCTGGACAAGGCCTGCTTGGCAAGACACTGCCACGGTGCTCAAATTACTCCTGTCCTCATCTCCCTCTCTTCATGCTCTGACTCTCCTCCAGCTCCCTGCCTGTGCTCTCACTCTCCTCCCTGCCAGGCACCCTGACCTGCCTGTTCCCACCCAGAGCTCTGGGGCTGCCTCCTGCAATCCCTGCAAGCCCCAGGCCAATGCACAGCCCCGGGGAGAGCTGCTCACAGGCCTCGGGGCCACCCCAAGGCTGCAGCAGCCAAAGAGCAGCTCAGCAATGAGCTCAGTGCAGCTTCCCCACCCAAGAGCACCAGCTCCTTACCCGTACTTGGAGTGGGGACACTTGATGTGCTCACACTCCTTCAGGTGAGCCTCCAGGTTCATTTTGAGGAGGGGAGGGCAGCTGGGGTTGTTGGGGCAGCGCACGGGCCTGTAATCACAGCTGCTCTCATGATCCCTGTGCACAGAGAGAAGCAAAGGCAGGGAAAATCAGCAACAAGAAAAAAAAATGCGAACAACACAGATCGTCAGGAGAGGAGCAAACCAGCCCTGCGAGGCTGTCAGATGATCCAAAGCCTCCTGCTCTGAGACTGCAATTCCAGCTTTAAATTCTCATTTGGCAAGAAAATTGAGAGTAATAATAGGCCACATTTTAACAGGGCACATCTACTTCTGATGGGCTCAGCTGATAGGCTCAGCTGCAACAACAGGCAATGGACAGGGAAAACAGGGAAATGTATTTAGGACGGGGAGGGAGATTTCAAATTCAAAGGATATAACCAAGATAATCCCTCTCACAAAAAGAATCCCAAATTCTCTACTTGACCATGGCCAAATTTCATCCTAGATGTGAGGTGGCTGCTCTCTCAATGCAGACAAACCAACCCCCTGTCCCAGTGCTGGCACTCAGGGAGCAGCAAACAGCAGAAAACAGCATCCCTGCCACGAGCCCATGTGCCACCATCCATCCGAGCTGTCCCCTGAAGCCACCCTGCCCAACCCCGTGGCACAGCCAAACCCAGCAGCTGAGGCAGGCCAGGCTGGCGCAGCCCCTTGCCCTGGAGAGGCTGCAGGCTGCAAGAAGCACTCACTTCCTGGCGCTCAGCTTGATGGTGAAGGGGCAGCCGCGGGGGTCCACCTCGAAGGCGGTGGGCTTGCTGCTGGCCGCGGGCCGGCAGCCGTACTTGCAGTGGATGAACAGCTCCCCGATCTGCTCGGCCACCGCGATGTTGTTCACCACCACCGTCAGCTTGGCGTTGTCCACGGGGCACTTCTCTGCCAGGGAGGGAAGCATGACACGGTCACCGAGGGCTGGGACAGGGCCCCGGCATTTCTGAGAGGCCCTGAGTGGGAGTTGTGTTTTCCTGCCTGCCCTGGTCACGCCAGCCCACTCCCAGGTGAGCGGCCACAGGAATATTCACCCAAGGTCTGCAAGCCGTTGTCTTTGGTTTGTCTCGGGGCCTGGAAAAATTAGTTTATCTTTATCCATAATGATTTGAGGGAGCTGCCAGTGAAAGAAGCCCAGTGATTCAGACTGCCCTGTGCCTTGGGTGAGTGTTCACAGGCAGTGAGCACAAATCACCAGATGCCCCAGCCACAACCTGCTCCTCACCCAGGCCTGGGCTCAGCTCCTGCTGCCAGCAACTGCTGAAACCCACAATCCTTTAGGCTGGAAAACACCTCCAAGATCATCAAGTCCAATCCTTGGACTGATCACCACCTTGTTAACTGAGCTCTGCCACATCCAGGTGTTTGTGGAACACTCCAGGCATGGGCATTGCAATTGCAAAGCCTTTTGCTACAGATCTGTGGGTTAGGGTTGAGCATGGTGGGGGGAGTAACATGCAAAGCAGAGGGACTTCTTGCATATGAAACACAAAAATCTTAAGGCAGAAAGAGCTGCTCTCTGCAGGACACCCCAGGGAGCCCTCAGGGCTCGCTGTTCTGGTAACGCCAATGGTTTGCTCTGTGCTGAACAGCAGCTTGCCAGGAGGGACAGAGCCTCGTGCCAAAATAAGACTTTTTTGCAGCCAGAGTCCAACCCAAGTGGGAGCTGGAGCAGCCAGGGGCTTGGGCTCTTCCGGCGCTCTGGAAGAGCTGGGTGAGCTAAAGCAGCTCAGCAGGGCTCAGTCAGGGGCCGGAGCCCTGGCACTGAGGGGATGGGGGAGAAGGGGTTGATGCCAAATGTGGCCCCTTGTTCTTTATCCAGGCAGCCACAGAAAGCTTTCAGTTAGAAATCAGTGGGTCAGCTCTGGGCGAGACATGTATTATCCTGGGATTACCCACTGCATTTTCCAGGATTTGAGAACATCCTGTGCCCATGAGCAGAGCCCAGCCCTCTCTGCAGTGCTCCAGAGTGCACCATCAGCCCCCAGCCCCTCACTGCTGCAGTGGCACGTCTGACCGACAGCTTGCTCTAAACCCTTTGGACATTTTTCTGCAGGTTTCTCTTTAGGTGAAAGCAAATAAACCAGAAAATAACCGTGTTTTGGCTGCATCACACAAGAGCAGCTCTGTACTCACCAGATGTTAAGGCACATCTCCTGCAAAACGTGTGCTGTGGAGACAGAGAGGAACAGCAGCATCAGCGTAAAACAAGAGCAGGCAAACGATTCCCTGTGGCTATTGATGGGAAAGGTGGCAGATCCCAGAGCCTGTGGCTCAGGAGCCTCAGCAGCTGTTCTGCCTGTTCTAGCTCAGCACCACAGGGCAAACCCCAGCTGCTTGCTGGAGCAGCTCAGGGTGAAGCACAGGTCCTGCTCCCGCGAGCACTGAACGCAGTTTGGAGCTTTGCTGTTCTCCCCGTGCAGGATGAGGGCATGATCGTGGTGCAAGCCAAGGCCAGGGGCACGTTCTGCCACACTGATACTCACGGGATCACTGAATCCTGGAATGGTCTGGGTTGGATGGGATCTTAGAGATCATCAAGCTCCAATTCCCTGTCATGGGCAGGGACACCTTCCACCAGACCCGGGCTCAGAGCTCCATCCAGCCTGCTATTGAGCACATCCAAGTCTTTCCTACCCTCCATACCTACACAGGGTTTCTCTACTTCACCCTCCACTGTCGCCCATGTCATCCCTCTCCTTCCCCTGAGAAGCCCTGGAGGGAAGGGGAAGCCTCTCCCTGTCCTTGCCCATCACATCCACCCCTCTGAAGGCAGCAGAAGCTGCCCTGTCCTGCTGCCAGGCAGATGGAACAGCTGCTTTGTAAGCCCATTAAATGCTCTGTAAATTTGAGCACTTTAAATAGCTCCGCTCTCCCTTCTGACAGCTGAACTTGACAAAGCAGCAAACACAACCCAACACGCTAATGAACACCGAGGCTGCAGCGTTCCTCTGGTCCTGATCCTGCCCCGTGCACTCCCTGGAGCCTCCCCAGCCGCATTCCCTGGCCACACAGGCAGCTCTTGGCAGGGCTGTGAGTCCCCCTCTGGAGCTGTTATCTGCTCCCATGGCCTTTTCCTGCCCGGCACAGCTGCAGCGAGCTCCCTCCAGAGCTGCCAGAGCTCGGCTGCAGATGAAGCCAGGCTGCTTCCTGCACTGGGGCTTTTTCCACATTAACCAGTAACTCTCAGAGCTGCTTACTGGAATGGTGCAACCAAACTGCACCAGCTTCCAGCATTTTGGGGAATAGCACCCTCACTGCAATAAACAATCCTGAGCCCTGCTGCTGTTGCTACAGCCCCATCCTGGTGATCAGAAGCGCGTCAGAAGCATTAGAGCCATCTCAAAGCCATCTTTCTTCACCAGTGGCACAGAAGCAGGAATAATATACAGCTCCTATTAAACCCCAGTAAAATGGAATCCAGAATATTCATAACACCCCGTGCCTTCCATTTGAGGATCTCAAATCCCTTTGCAAGCATTAACTAAATGAAGCTTCAAGCCATTCTTGTTTTATAAGCAACGCTTCCTTCACAACTGAAGCACAGCCACTCCTGGGGTGCCCAGGAGCTCCTGCAGAGCCCTTCAGGAGGGGTTTTCGACCTCATGGAAGCCACAGCAAGGAGACTGAACATAGGGTGGCTGACAATACTGAGAAAAGCCACCCAGCCCATTTTAAACCAGCCCTGGTTGACCTGACAGTCCCCAGGGAGAGACAGAGGGGACGGTCCAGGCTTGGCTCTGGCTCACACAGGGTATTTGGGACAGGCTGCCTTACCCCACAGGTGGTGATGACGGGATCCTTAAACACACTGCAGCACAGCTGGCAGCACAGCTTCACGGAGGGCTGCTCTGCAAACACCAGGGGCTCCTGCAGGGCACACACAGGGACACACACAGCGGGGATTAGTCCAAACCAAGAGCCTGCAGCTCTGCAGAAGGAATAACACAAGCCCTCAGCGCTGAGCCTTGGAACACCCAGGGTTTTATCTATCGCCTCAACATAAAATTCTGTCTGGATCTGCTGAGTTCCAGGAGGGGAAGAATGAATTTGGGAATGGCTGGAGACCCTCGGCTCGTCACAAACTGAGAGCCACCAGCATCTGGCAGAATCAGCACCTGACAGCAAACTGCCAATGACCAACTGCTCTGCCAATGATTCGAGTCACCAGAGCTCTATGAGCAGCACTGGCTGGGACTTTGTCCTTGGCTGGCCTGAGCACAGAGTTGTGAAAATTCTACTAAGCCTGAGCTTAAGGGCAATTTTAAAGCAGCCTGTACTCTTGTGTTTTTGAAGCATTCTGAAGGAAGGGCTCCTTCAGTCCTTAGGAAGCAGAAATAACATTGTTCCTGCTGCAATGGGCCCCATCTCTCCAGTTTTATTTACCAACCAGGACAGCCAGCACAGGGCTCCAAGCACGTCCTCCCAGAGCACCACGGCTCTCCAGGGCTCCAAGCACATCCTCCTGGAGCACCACGGCTCTCCATGCTCACATTTCAGAGCATTTCCAATCAAACTCTGCAGTTCATTTTGTCTTTTCATCCTGTGCTGCTCTAAGAAATGCAAACACAGCCCCCTGGGTTCCCAAATATGAAACACGCTCTTATCCCAGATCAGTGGCAGAACGCTGCCTGAACTCTCATTCATCCAGCTTGGGGTTGGTTACTGGGTCACAAGCTAAACTCAGTTTAAAAGTATCCTCCCCCAACATGCAGACAATTCCCTGCACCCTCCCAGGGCTTACAGTTAAGTCAGTGGGGTGCCACGCAGCCCTGAATGGGGATGGGGCTCCAAATCCGTGGGGAATTGTATTTCTCTTGCTGCCTGGGGCCAGACCACCAGCCTGAGCTTTGCCACCCGCCCTGCTCTGCTGCAGGGCCGGGGAATCACGCAGGACTTTGCAAAGACTTACAGCTTTTCTGGGAAGCAGAAAAGCCTCACCATTGTCCTCACTTTCCAGGCAGGGAAATGGTACACGAGGAAGCGAAGTCAGTGGTGGAAACAACGTTAAAAGCAGGAGTCTGAGCCAGGCACCGCACAAAATCTGCCCCTGAGAGCTCTGTGTACTCACGACAGTCCACTAAGTTACTCTTTTGACACTGAGCTTCCTAATCCTGCTCCTTCAGACAATCCCAAATACCTACTGGCTCCTCCTCTTCCTCATGGAGCGAGAACGTGGAGCGCAAGGACATGTTGGACTCGGAGTGCAAGGAGCGGACGGAGATAGCGGAGTCGGAGCGGCGCGGGGTGCTGATGGGAGGCTGCGGACACAGAGCAGCTCTGGTCAGTGCAAATCATCCCCAAACTCCAGCAAAAGCTTTCAGGGTTGCTTTTCCCCCTCCACAACACTCAGCTGCTGCACTCCCTGCTGTGGGCCCTTCCCTGCACCGTGCCCAGACAGCAATCCCTCGGGTTTCACTCCCTAGGCCAGGCTGACACCGAAATCCCGAGCACATCACGCTGTCCAAGGTGCATTCCCTGCACACTTACCGTGCACTCCCGCAAAGCAACGGCCTGGAAGAATTAATCCTCCATGGAAAGCTCTGTAAATCTCCCCCAGAGACTGCTCCAGCTCCTGCAACGTCTCTAATCTCTGCTGCAGCACTTGTTGTTGCACTCACTATCTAACTTGTGCCAAATTTCTTTGCGTAAGTGTGGAGACTTCCTCCTATTGAATTCTCTGTGAGCCCGGCTCTGCCGCTTCCTGCTCGGAGGGGAGAGCGGAGCGGACACGGCGAGCACCAATCCAGGGAGATCCTCTGCCCACAGCAGCTCCGGGATTGGCTTCGAGGGAATGTTGCTGCTGGAATATTAACCAGCAGCAGAGAGCCAAGGTGCCACTCGGTGTCAAAGAGCCACTGGAGGCTGCAGACCACGGGAGACTGGATTTGGGGATCCAGTGCAGCTGTGAGCACAGCCCCTGCGGGGTTACTCTGGAACAGATGCTGCTGGAGTGCGGGAAAAGGTGCAGAGAGGAGGAATAAAGGTCTTCAACGAGCAGAATGGAGGCTTTGACATAGAAATGGAAGAATGAAGCCAGAAGTTTCAGACACTTCAGACAAGGCATGATGGAGCTGCACGGGTCACACTCTCCAGAGCCTGGCTGCAGCCTCTGTCAGGCTCTAGCCCTGAGGAGTGCTGGCTGCAAGGAGCTCTGGACATCCCTGGCTGCCCACTGGAATGGGGACTGTCCCTGGCCCTGCCCAGGGAACAGGGAAAGCTGCACAGCCCAGACTCTGCTGAGTTCCTGTCCTGCACCTTGTGAGAAAAACGCTTTTCCTCGTGTTCCACCTGAGCCTCAGGATCTGCTCTGGGTGAAAGGGGGTGACATCAGACCCAGACACAAAGGCATTGCAGGAGGGCATGGGGCTGGCAGGGAATTCAGCACTGAAAGCTGCAAGATGAGGTTCAGAGGATGCTGCCCTCCCCAGAGACAAAGCACGCGGCAGTCCCAGTGCAGCCTGGCTGGGCTGCAGGGGAGCACCAGACCAGGATCCTGCTGGCTCCTCACACTGCTCTGCTGCTTCCTTTTTATGACCCTGGGCTCTGAGGAACTCAGAAATGCTGCATCTGCCTAGAAAGACATTTAAGCCTTGGCTTCCCTTAAAGACAGCATATTTATTGACTAAATACACAACCTTTAAGGAGGAATGGTTATTATGAGGTAAATCCATTTTATGCGTATCCATTCATTTTACTTTTTTCCTCCAGTAGTAGCAGAAATTATTAAAACAGCCAGAATGACTGTGCACAGTTCCCACCCTGGAGGTGACAGGGGGTGAGGGTGGCTAAGGCAGGCTCTGCAGGGAGGCAGGTTTGTCACCAGCAGCACCCAGTGAGGATCACCAGCACACAAGGGGGACTGCAGCATTCCCAGGAGACACAGAGGGTTTGTGCACGGCTGTGGGCTCAGCTCCCTGCGTCCTGGCTTGGATAATGCTGAGCAGCAGAGAAGGGATGTGCTGAGAAGGATCCCTCAGTCCCCCGGGGCTGTGGGGACAGCACGGAATGGCAGAGGGTGTGCTGGCAGCTCCAGACCCTCTGGGTACCTGCAGTCTTGGCTTTGCCAAGGATAAAGCTCAGGAGACCTCATTTCTGCACTAAACATCAGGAAAACACCTTCAAACAGCCCAGGGACAGAGCACTCAAACATCTGACGGAGAGTTTTTTTGCTGGCAGTTCAATCCAGCCTCTGGCTCAGAGGTGAAGCTCCCTGTAAGAACACTCTGGACAGCCAGGCAGCCTCCATCCAGAGCACCCAACTGCTGCAATCTTCAGCTGCAGCTCCCATCTCCTCAGCCACAGCAGCAGCCTCCAGCACAGCCCTGCAGTCACAGCGTGGTGGGAACCTGTGGCACTGTGTCCACAGCAGCCACTCAGTAACCCCTGCCCTGCACACAGAACACACTGCTCTGCTTTTGTTTCACTAACAGCAGCTTTACAGGGAAAGAAAAAGGGGTGCTGGAGGTCACGCGAGGGCTCTGACTCGTCTACAGCTGTCTCTCTGATGGCTGAGAAGCCCTTGGCAGCTTCTGCAGGAGGGAAAAGTCAGTGATGAGGAAGGGAAATCCCAGATTATTTCTTGACAAAGCAAATGAAGCTTTCTAAGAGGGTTAGTGAGTGTGGCTGGAGCAGCAGGCAGAGCAGGACCGAGGTGGTGCTGGTTTGTCAGCACCTCACGCTGCTTCCTGAATCACTCATTAATCCTCTCACTATTTTTGCTGCAGAATATTTAACACTCCGGGCAAAGTGGGCTGAGACTGTCCAAGAGGATTGAAGCTGGCTCCCAGCAGAGATCTCCCCCATTCTTGGCTGCACACCCCAGTTCGCGCCAGTGAGGTTTTCAAAGGAGTCAGGGAGGTTCTTTATCAGACCTGGCTAAATGAAATATTCACAGCATCCCCTCCTCTGGAAAAATCCTCCCCTCAGCCCTGTGAGAACTGCCCAGCTGATGAAAAGGGCACTGTGAGCCCTGCACTCAGCCCACAGGGTCCATGCTGACAGCCAGGGCTGGTCTGAACACCGGCCCAGCTCGTGGGGTCACTGGTGGGCTGGAGAGCTGCGCTTGCCAAGGACACCAGGCAAAGTTTCAAAGGACTTGCTAGAGAAAAGACCAACAACAAACAAAACCCCCACGAGCTCACATAAAACACAGCAAGATCCCTGAGCAACAGAAGGAACTTTACAGGATGCTGACAATAAAATTCTTTACAATCTGGTGTCAAATTTATTTTAAGAAGTGCTGCAGCTCCACACTGTTGCTGACCCCAGTCTCTAACTCCAGCAGCAACGATCCATTTATGCCTGGCTTGGAAACTGGGTCTTGTAACCTGACTGGTCTACAAGTACTCAATTTGAAGTTTGCTACTAACATGTTTAGATCTGAACAGAGCCTGTGGTTGTGAGATGTGGCTGGAGCCCCGGGGAAGAGAGAAGGTCCAGCCTCGGAGCTGTCCATCCTCCCATCAAGATTTGCTTTGCTGCTGCTTTCTTGATTTAATTGATTTAGCTGATTTAATTGCTCTCCAAACAGCTAGCCCTGGAGCCTGTTGAATCACTAAATTCCCCAAAAGGAACTTAGTCAGGAGTGAGTGAGAAAACTGGATACAAAATTGGGAACCGCTTTACCACCAAGATACTGGGAGCACGGGAATGGTTTGTGTAGGCAGCACTGCACAGCCCGTGGTGCCCAACATCCCCCTCTGCAGGCTCCAAACCCGCTCCCTGCGGTCAGAGGCCCCATCTGGAGGTGGGAATAGGAATGGATTCTCTGGCTGTGAGATCCCAGAGCCAGCTGGGATCCATCCAGCACGGAGAGTGCCCGGCCCCAGCCACAGCCCAGACATCCCTGGCAGGAGCTGTTTCCTCCCGAGCTCCCTGCTGCCCCAGAGCCAGGTACAGCCTCCCAGGGAGGCTCTGGGATTTGTAGTTCCCAGGCTTTGGACCCACATGGCAATTTCAAGCAGTGTGGAAAGCAGCAGCAGCAGCTCCAGCCTGAAGCCCCAGGTCAGAAGGAGAGAATGAGCTGCCTGCCCCAGGGAGCAGCCAGGAACGCTGAGGCTGCTCCTGCCTCTGGGGCACACGGAACACAGAGAACGGTGAGGGAGGCAGAGGAGCTCCACACACCCCTCATTTCACCTCTGATCAGCTAAGCCAGACAGGAGGGTCCTGCCAACACCTACCATGCCATCGTCCTCGTCCCGTGGGGAGTAGGTGAGGGTGCTGGAGGAGGACGGGGTCCGACGGTGCTGCTTGAAAGTATTGGTCCCGTCAGCTTTGAAGGGATTAAAAAGGAAAAAAAAAAAGCAGTTAGCCTCCTCAGAAACATCTCCAAGCTATGGGACAGCCCCTGTAGCTGTAAGTGTTCCTTAGAAAAGGAAAAGACACGGGGTTCTCCAATGCTGGTTCATGACTGGATGTACCAGCACAACCTGATCTCCGAGAGCCTGCCCAGAAAAATGCACAGATAATATTCTTGTCAGGTCCACAGGTTAAAAATACTATTAAAAGGGAACTTTATGCTCCCACGTATCTCAGTCACCAATAAAAATTGCCTGGATCCAGGAAGGTCTAGATATCCCTGAGGCACAGGGGAGCCATGCTAAATGAAATAGGAAATATTTGTATAGAGATCATGTAACTGACTCTTATACGTATAAAACTCTGAATGTAAATATTCAGGAGTCCAAAACCATCCAGAGTCCAGGACAAATGTAATCCAAACATTTTTCTCAGGCAGATGTTAATTTCCTGATCAAAATCAGTGTCAAGTCTTTCTGTCTCTATTAAAGGAAGGATATTTGTACTCCAAAATGGAACCAGGCCTCTTCCTCCATTCCCGCCGTGTGCCAGGGCTCAGGATCCCCTCACCTGCTGAGCTCCGAGGAACAAGGCACAGGAATTGCAATGAGCAGGGACATTTGCATCCCCTCCTGTCTGAGCTAAAAATGGCCACGGGGTTTTACCAGAGCTCCAGAGTGACTCACAGTCAGGCACAGAAGGAAGATGGAAATTTTCAGCACTGGTGGTGATTGTCACAGGGATCGATAAGATTTGGTGCTGAGCTCAGTACCAAACCCTGTTGTACTACTCTGTTTTCAACAAGGGCTTCCCAGAGGTGCTGCTCAGTCTGCCTGAGGAGAGGAAATTCCTGTGCCTGCTCATTTCTATCAGGTCAGGACACTCAGGCTGCAAACCACCAAACCCAGCCCCTCAACACCTGCTTAATGACCAGAGAGATTCTCCCACCAGCTGTACGACCTGTGAACCAACAGCAAACCCCCTGGGATCACACACAGCACACGTGAAATACTCACCCTTTGTGATGGTGGTCACAGCAGAGAAGGCTGGCCCAAAAGTTGTTTCCATTCTTGTCTGAAACAGTGAAAAAATGGATGTCAGGGCATTTAAAACTTCCACACCTGAGCCGGTGAAATGCTGCATATGCATTCCCAGCTTTTATCTGTGAATACTCAGATGTTAAGCGGCAGGAAAAGACCCTATTTCAAAAGAAAGGATGAGAGCACAGGAAGCAGCTGTGTCCCTGGCTGTGCCAGCAGCAGTGGCCTTACCCCGTTAGCGTTTTCAGAAGTAGTGATGTTTGTGGTGCCACTGGAGAAACGATTGTAGCGAGCGTTCTTGTTTGAGCTCATAATCTAGGCCAGCATCTGTTAGTCATGGGAAGCTTGCTCTGTGGAGGAAGAAGGGCACAAGGGGAGTTAGGCTGGTTGTGGGTTTTTCCCTGGGCTCAGAGAACACTCTCCTGCAGCACAAAGTGTTTACCCGAGCTCACATAAACCTGGATTTTTAGAAGCAAGAGGCGAGGACAAAGTTTCCTTCAAATTGTTCCTGAATGAGTGTTCAGCATTTTTAAATATATGGTTATCTTTTAATAAGAGCCTTACTTCTCTCCCTCCACTGTTTCGACAGGCTCAAGTTTGCAAAGTCAAGATTTCCACATCAATAATCTGCAGAAACACATGGAGTTTGCTTCCTTTAACCTCTGCTGAAACCTGATACTGCTTCAGGGCACAATTATGCTGCTGTCCCAGCAAATCTGACAAGATGCTCTCAGTCTCCTTCAGAGCCAGGACAGCCTCAGGAAGGAGCAGCAGCTCCTCTGCCATCCCACAGAGCTGCTCCTGGCTCAGGCAGGAGTTTCCCTCAGAGAGGACAAAGCCTGGCACTGGGGAGGAGAAACGTCTCAGGTGTTTCTAGTAATTGTTTTACCTGGGAGTGCCAAGTCCTAAATCTCCAAGCTCTTCATAAAAACACCACAGTGATTTCTCCACTTTGCAGGAAGGGAAACTGAGGCTCAGAGAGAGGCAGGATGCCAGCAGGCAGCTGTGAGCTGGGATTTGTGCAGGGATTCCCACCTCCCTGGAGAGCCCCGGCACACAGGGCTGGGCACACCCTGCATTTTAAACACTGCAAAGGTGACACTCGAGCTGTCCTGGGCCGAGGCTCTGCTCAGGGCCTGACACAGCACTTCCTGCAGCTCTGCATCCAACAGCTGCCAGGCAGCAGCAGAATCCTCAGCAGGGGACTGCTGCTCAGGTCTAAACTCTCAGAAACAACTAAAATGGTCAAAAATCACAAAAAAACAAAAAAAATTCCGAAGAAAAACCAAACAAACAGAAACCCTGAAACCAAACCCAAAACCATCTGAAAGCCAGGGGATCTGGATCATGTTTTCCACACACGTGACAGCGCTGTCCTGGCTGCCTGCAAATGCCAGATCCCTGAGGAGATGCTGAGCACAGAGCCTGGAGCTGTCTCAAAAGCAGCAGGAACGAAGCAGAGCTGTGCTGCTGCAGCATCAGGGAGACCTGCAGAGTTTAAAGCTGGCCTCCAGCAAGCCACAGGTTTGGCTTTGGCCACCAGATCCCTTTATTCCTGTCTGTTCCTGAGGGTACGGAGCACAGAGGGGACCCAGAGGGTGGGAGAGGGCAGATGAAGGGTTTGGGCCACTGGCCCCAGGAGATCTGAAGCCACTGACTCAGCCTCTCTCCCTCTGGCAGCCCTGGATGAGCCCCTGGAGCTCTCGGCTTCCTCCTGGCAAAAATTCCCCCCTTCTGCACAAGCCTGACGATTCCCCTCGTCAGCTGCAAAGCCTGAAGCTGAGAGGTGCCCAGGTGGGGTCTCCAGATGATGCAGTGCTCATAAATTAAGCAAAGCAAGTATTTCCACGAGCAATGGCACAAACTGCTGCGTTTCCTGGGATTTCCCGCCTCAAGGCTGCATTATCCCATGTCCAGCAACACGTGTATCCCCAAAATTCCCCTCTCCACAGGTTCCCTACACCTGGGCTCACTACTGTCCTCTGGAAAAAGGATTCAGCACTCTGCTCCTCCCATTATTGGGTGGAAATAGAGAAATACTCAGATTTCCAAAGATATAAATCCATGCAACACCTACCCACACACACTCTTTATCCCACACCCCCTTTATCCTGCACTGCTCAAAGGCAGGAGCGGGGATTTGCTCCCACTCCATCAGCCATGTCAGTCAAGGTTAAGGGAGCCTCGCATATCAAAAATTCCTCCTGGGATTTAGGGCAAACAGCCATTCCCAGATGGAAAGAGAGGAAACCCACCCTGATGGAGGATCGTGGGCTGTCTGGAGGCGCAGCAGAGCTTCGCTGCCTCTCATTTTCAGGGTATGCATCACCTTCAGATGGAACAGATGGAGACTCAAGCAATGGGAAACACTCAGGGAAAACAAAAATGGGGATAAACTGACGGCCTGAGGAGTTCTGTGACACCATTAAAGGCTGGATCAGATGTGCCATCAGCAGCGACTGCAGCCACCACAGTGACCCTTCAATCCCTGCCTGGGAACCCCCAACAGATCAGAGTGGGGAAGGGGATGTGGAAAACAGGGATTTTCCACGGCTGGGTACAAACACGACCCGTACCTGCAGCAGCAGCAGGGAGCCTGCTCGTGTCTGCTCCGAGCAGAGAAACGTGAGCCATGGAAAACACATCGAGCAGAACATCAGCCAGGCTGCACAGCACCAGCTGCCACTGCAAGATCTGATTTCTGCACCCACCAGTCCTGATTTCTGCACCCACCACGCACAGCAGCGTTTCAGCAGAGCAGATGCCTCTCCAGAGCATTGTCTGACGAGCTCCTCACACCTTCCTTTCCATCTGACAGCCTTTGCCAACGGATATCAAAGAATTTTAAAGGAGGCAGAGAAGAGCTGATGGTGTCAACATGAATACCAGCTTCCTACAGCAGCTGCAAACATCTCTGCAAGGTCTCTGCACCTCTGCTCGGCATCTGAGCCCTGCCAGCCACACTGTGCTGTGCTCCCAGGCCTGGAGGATGAGTGTCACTCTTGGGAACCCAGCCTGTCATCCAGATTCTTCCTGCCTGGACTTAATTTTTTTAATCTTTTAACATGCAACATCAGTGGTTTTTACAGTAAACAAAGAGGGGGGGAGGAATCTCCCCTGGAAAAAGGAAGCTGTGGGGACCCAATATTCAGTAAATCCCACAGCTGATCATAACCAGATGTGAGGGGGGGCAGGGATAGGTTTCAGCATTTGCACATCACAGGGATCAACTCGAGGCTTTCGAGACTCAGTGAGAAGCCTTAAAATCCTTCTGTAGTAATCCAGGCAAGGAAAAACCTCAACCAGCCACAGAGGGAAGCAGTGCCCTTCTCCCCACTGCTGAGGGCAGATCCAACAGCATCAGCCACAGATCACCCTGTAACTGCACCTCAGGGCTGGCAGGAGAATCAGGACCTGGCCAATTCTCCCTCTCTGCCCACTGGAGCTCTCCACGAGGTTATTCAACCCCCAAGGAAACTGCTGGGCTGGCAAATTGTCCCTGAGCAGGAGTGGCTGCCAGTGGGAAAGGCAGGCTGGGGTTATCCTGCCCTGGCTGAGTGAACTTCCTTATCTCACAGCTCGGGTATTTATGGCGCAAGACTCAGCTTCTGTTCCTCTTACAACACTGCCCTCACAACAAAAGGGTTGCACATCATCCCGGGGAGTATTGGCACATCCCCGGGAGACGCTCCTGACAAAGCTCCTGACAAAAGCGCCGCCAGCTCTGTGGCACGAGGGCAAGGCACGCAGGTGCCAAGGCACAGGGTGTTTGTGGGCTAATTAACTATTCTGTGGCCATCAGCTCTCAGGTGCACCGCAGCAGGGTGACAATCAGCAGCTGGTGTGACCTGTACAGCACAGGCTGTAAGAATGCAGAGCTGCAGCAGATCCTGGGGCAGACACCTCGCAGTGCACACAGGAACAGGAGCAGAGCTCTGAGTGGGCTCTGCTGGTCACTCCTCAGCTCAGGGAACACCAGCCCAGGGCTCCCAGGCACTGCTGAGTGAGTTTGTTGCAGTTCCAGTTGAAGATGGTGAACAAAAGGCAGCAGTGAAATCACCAGGTCTGCAGGTGACACTCAGCTCTTCCCAGCAGTCAATACCAGCTGGCGGTGAAGGACTTGCGAAAATCCCCACAAAACTAAGGAGACAAAGAGGCTGTAGATGAGCTAAAATCTAAAAGACTGACCCAGCAGGACGTTTCTTACACTCTTTAGATGTCAGTCAGTGCAGGAAGGACATAAAACACAAACAGAAGATCAGCCTTACTGACAGGACGTGGAACCTCCACCTGATGAATCTGTGGAACAGTCTTTTTTACTGTTTATAAGTTTTTCTAATAAGTCACACCAGCTTTTCTGAGTGTCTTACAGTGGGACCATAACTGTGCTGAGCCGTCATCAATAAAAATAAAAGGGATATTTTTAATTGCTGCTACTTTTACCAGCACCTGCACTGACTGCAGGACTGACAGAGCACATTCAACAGCTGTTTGAACACTGCCATGCCTTTGAACAAATGGAGTTCAGAAAGGAAAAGCATTTCACATGGTGCTCTTCCTAAAGGATAATGAAGCCTTGTGATAGAAGAATATTTGCCATACTTCATGTTAGAACCCGAAGCTGTAACTTTCAAATGTTCCCATAGCTGGATCAAAAGCGATTGCTCTGGTGATACAAAGCACTTCAATTTTCCCAGAAAAATAAAATTAAATTAGAAGTTAGAACAGAGGCCAATACTCAGTGCTGTTCCATGACACAAAAGCTACATTTGAAGTTTTATTTCCATTTCGGGTAACCTGGGAGAATCCACCTACAACACCATTCCTGTTATGCAGCCCAGGTCTCAACAGTCCTGACCCTGCAGCCGGAATTGTCCTGAGCGTGCTCAGCACCTCCTCGGTCACTGCTGGGCAGGAACAGGCACATGCACAGCTCTGACACACCAGGACCTTCATCAAAAGGTGCTCTGAGGGTTGGCCCTGCCACTGCCCAGCTGTGTGCCGTGCCTCTCACAGCCTGTGCTCCTCCACACCCTCCCTCAGAGAACAGAGCCCTTCCGAGATCCATCCCACTGGGAAACTGTGGATTTGGTGAAGGAAAAAAGAATAAAACCCCAGCCAAGCCCTGAAACCAACAAAGTCCTCCCCATCCAAGGCAAAAAATCTGAGTCCTGCTGCAGCTCCTGGGGAGGGAATGGCCAGCTCCGGGCAAGGCAGGTCCTGATGAACGATCTCACACTTCAGAGGCTGAGAATAGTCACCCTCAGCATTCACAACTGCTGCTCACTGCTGCTCCTCAGACTCTGACAGAGAACAAATGGTTCCCAAGACCCCACGGGGTCCTGCGGGCTGGCTCAGCTCTGCTGTTGGTCTCCCTGCTGCAAATTTGACAGATAGAAGGGCCTGCAACTCAACTGGAAACCCCTGAACACACGGCAGGGCAGCAGCAAGGACTGGGGGATGGAGAAATTTGGCCTCTGTTCCTCCAAGGAAGCCAGAGGAGCATTTATCTCACCTGGGTTCTGCCAGACCCAAAGCAACCAAAGCTCCTCTCTCCTTTATTCCCTGGTTCCTGAGGCCTTTTCCAACTGCTCTGCATCCCTGGGAAAGCTGTAACCCCCCCATCATACCCTGGGATTCTTCCAAATTAAAGTCACAGGAAACCTGAGCCCATAGCCGTGACTCAAAAAGCACAAAGCATCACCTCCACCCCCTGTTCCCCCCAAACATCTTCCAAAGCTCCCACACCTCGTGACACACACTCTTCTCTGCCCTCTGGATGCAACTAAAACACTTCAAAGATCCAGCTGAGACGCATCACCTCCTTCAGAAAAAAACAAACCACACAGCAAATTCCAGACACCTGCTCTCTTATTTTTTTTTGTGCAGTTTCCTTGGGCTTTGCCACTGAGAACAAGCAGGAGGCACCCAACACTCACGGATCAAATTAGTGATCCTGGGAGAAACAGCACCAAATCCTTGATTCCAAAAGAAATCAGGGGACGGGGGGTGTTCCACCGTGGCAAATCCAGTGACAGCTTTGGGACAGAAGCAGCGCTCTGTCCCACAGCCCCAAACACCAGGGGTTAATCTGTCCCCCAGGGTGACTCACAGCTCCAGGGGAGGCAGAGGGACCCTGCCTCTCCTCACCAACTTGGCCTCCATGCTCACCCCTCTGCCAAAGGACCATCGAGGCTTTCTGAAACACCAGAACAACCTCAGCACACACTCGCTGGGTGGCTGCAACCAAGCACTCCATGCCCTCGCAAAGGTCACTCTGAAGGGCCATAAAATCAGCGTGACGGAGCTCCGGCTGCCGGCCAGGCCACAGGTACCCCCTTCCAAAGCTCTGCTGGGCTCCAGGTACCTCCTGCTCCGCCCTGAGGGGGGCAAACAGCTCCTCCCTCGCTGCTGAAGGGGAGCAGCTTCCCGGAACGCTGCCCACAGCCTGCCACCGAGCAAACACACACCTGTCACCTGTCCTGGGGGGACACTCACCCTGGGCCATCCCGGAGCCCGGCAGGATGCCAGCAGCATGCCCAGCTCCTGAGCTGTGGACGGGCTTTTCCTCGGCCCCAAGTGCCTCTTCCGCTACGTGTGTGCGAGTGTGGCTCGCTCCCCGGTGATGTAAACACAAAGGCATGCGGAGCAGTGGGCGATATGTAAATCCAGCTGGAAAATCCCACAGCTCAGCCAATCTCCACGCTGCCTCCCCAGCTTTGCCCCGGCTGCTCCGGGTTCACTTTGGTGCAGGAAAAAACAACCCTCTCCCGGCACACATGGATTTATTCCCCTGGCCGCAGAAAGAGACAGAAAAGTCCTTTGCTTGGTTCAAGGGGAGCTTGAGTCTCTCACCCTCTCTTGTAGCTCCCAAACTATTCAGAATTCTGAGCAACAAACAGCAACACGCTCTTTGCCTGGAGAGCCAGCCCAGGGAAACGCAGTTAAATAAGAACAGCCACAAAAAGGCAGAGCTGGGGAGCAGGACTCGCCCAAAACACAGACACTGATGGTGCTGGGGGCCTCCTGCTGCCAGGACAGCCCTCCCACCGCTGAGCTGTGCTCAGGACGCCTCCATGAAAGCAGGAAGGTGCCTCTGAAGCTCCAAGGCAGAGCAGGAGAAGCCTGAATGGGTAATTTGGGGAGCTCCTGGGGGACTGGCTGAGCTCAAAGAAGGGTGACACGTACCCCTGTGAGCAACCAGCTGGCCCCTCCTTGTCCCAGCTGTCTCCACAGCCCCGATCCAACCAGGACGCGCTGGTGTGTGCCTCACCGTGCCCACGGCAAAGGGGCGCAGGCAGGGAAGGGACAGCAAAGGGAATAAAAACCAGAAGGCAGGAGTTCCAACAGGCTGAACGCGGCCGTGTAATCCCAGTACTGGAACCCAGGAAGGATTTTCTCTCCAGCGCGTTGCTCCTGCACAGCTGGGCTTGGCTGAGACACCCCGTGAGAAAGGAGCAGTCACGCTCCACGGACTCCCACGCTCGGGGCTGGGAAGGGCACAGGGCAATGCTCTGCCCTCCAGGTGACCGAGGGCTGAACCCCAGAGTGCTCAGCAGTGCCCAGGGACAGCCCCAGGTGCGGGGCAGAGCTGGCACCAGCACACGGAGCTCGGCAACCACCCCGAGCCCGCGGGGCTCCCTGGGGCTCCGGCAGCACCTCGGGCCTCGGAGCCCGGCAGGAGAAGGGCCGGCTTCAGGTAGGGCACACAAACCTCCGTGGGATGGGCACACACGGCTCTGGGTCACCAGGGGCTGTGCTGCCCCGGGAGGGCTCACCCCCATCCCCTGAAATCGTGGATATGGGGTTCTCCTTCCTTCCCCGAGCCCAGCCGATGTGTGAACCCCGCTCTGGGGGTTAAAAGGGAAGGTACCTGCACTCCCTGATGCGCACACCGCCGTGCCTCAGTGTCCCACCTGCACAGGTGAATCGTCCCCTCCCTCAGGCACACAGAGCAGAGCCCAGCGCTGGAGCTCTCTGGGGGGATCAGCCTGTCCCCTCCCTGCTCCACACGGGGACAGACCCCAGGAGCTGCAGGGAATCCAGCAGGCTGCAGACAGCACCTGCCCTGCAGATTCCTGCGAGATTTTAGGGATTTCCCTCGCCAGGGGAGGCATCAGGAGGAATTTCTTCGTGGAAGGAGCTGTCAGGAATTGGAAGGGGCTGCCCAGGGAGGGTTGGAGTCCCCATCCCTGGACATGGCACTTGGTGCTCTGGGCTGGGATCAGGCACACGGTGGACTCAGTGGTCCTGGAGGTCTTTTCCAACCTCAGCAGTTCTGGGGTTCTGTGATCTCGCCCATCAAGGGCTTTCTGGAACCATCCTTCACCCCCAAACCCTCTCCTGCAAGCCCCGCCACCCTCGCTGTGGCTGGAAGCTGAAACCACAGGCAGATAAACACCCGAGGCCGAAATGCAGCAGCTGTTTCGGAGCAACCCGAGTGCTCAGAGCAGCCTGGAAACACATCGCTGGGGGGAAACGCACGGGGAGGCACGACTGGAGTGCCGCGATCGAAACACAGGCAGAGAACGCCGCCAAAGTGGAAAAAACAACTGCTGGGTCACAGCTCTTAACACAGCTACGCCCTGGCAGGGACAGCCCAGGGACTGCCCGAGGACACGGGCACGCCAAACGCAGCTCCCGCAGCACTCGGCAGAGCTCAGGGGGAAGCTGAACCCTTCTGGGAAATCCCGCTGCCCTTCCCAGCACACCAGCCAGGAACCAAAGCGTGTGACAGCGCCTGGCCCCGGGACAGCGGCTGAGGGGACAGAGCCCAGGATCCACAACCCACAATCCGCTGCCTGATCCAGACCTGCCAACGTCCTGGGGCAGCCACGGAGACCCGCCCCCAATACCCCACATTTTGTACATTGTGACCCCAAAGCCCAGCGAAATGAGGTTACCGGGAGGGCAGGAAAGAGCCACAGCAACACGTGCTGCGGTGGGACACGGAACGGAGCACAAAACGCCAAAACTAAACACAAAAAGCCGAAGCTAAGCG
>VXBU01001457.1:69462-95670 GCA_013400315.1 Bombycilla garrulus
GACTGGGCGGCGGCGGCGTCCCGGAGCCTCCGTGCCGGTAAAACGCGGTGTCCCCGTTGTGGTGTTTGCGGTAAGTGGAGCTGAGCCTGGGGAAGTGCTCCTGCTCTACAGGCAGGTGGCTCTTGAAGTAAAGAAACAGCTGTAGAATGGGCTGGAGGAAAGAATTCACCGACTTTAATTCTCCCTCGTGGATTCAAGGTGAATGTCCTGGCAAAGTGGTGAGTGAAGGGATTTACACTCTTAAATCTAGTGCTACAGTGTGTAGATGGAGAATTTAAATATTTTTTTTCTGTTAAGCTCCCTAGAAGATAACAGTAAGTTACTATATAAGTTAATTATAATAAGTTTATTATATAAGATTTATTATATAATAATATAATAGTAATATAAGTTAATAAGTTACTCTATAATGTGTTCCCAGTCTCAAGCCCAGCCTTACTCGTAAATGTTTTACTGCTGTATTTCTGCTTTGGCTTCTTTATAAAGCAGATTTTGTACCTTACAGGTGAATAAAGTGTTGAAAAGTCCGGGTTTTGCTTCTGTTTATCACAGTTTCCATGGGTAACATGTCACTCCACAGACTGACTGGAAATGTTGTGTGGGTAATCTCCAGTTTAAACTGATGGGTTCAAGGCTGAGCTGAAATATTTAAATGGCTGAGACAGTTATGTGTGGTTTACACAATCAAAACACCGCCGTAGCCTTGGAGATTATTAAAAAAATTTATTAACAGGAATGAACCAAAAGCTGTAAACAAGAGCCAGCAGAAATGGGATGTTGCAGGTGAGGCCGAGTCCTCGCACATGGCTGGGTGCGCTGAGCAATTAACTCGAATAATTAACGCTGCGCTGAGCAATTCCTCGTGGTGGCAGCACAGGCCCAGGGAAAAATCCCAAATGGCCGAGAGGAGGAGCTTTGGGGCCAGCGTGCAGGCACCGGGAAACCAGTCCCACACTGGGAGAGAGGGGCTGAGCCTGCGCAAAGTTCGGGTCTAAACCGCAGTAGCTCCCCACTGCCAGGCTGGAAGTGTTCCAGAGGGAAACATTTACATCTTCCTTATTTAAAGGAGTTTTTACTGGTTTTAGACTCACCCTGAGCAGGAAGGGAGCAGCTGGCAGCTTTGTAACCCAGACAGGTGCCAGTCAGAGGGAGAGGGAAGGTAGCAACCTGACATTAGGAATCCTAATCCGTTACAGGAATCCTAAATTTTGCCTTGAGGGAGACTCCTTGCCACCAGCAGGGAGGGGCTGCTGCTGCTCCAAGGGCAGGAGGAAGAAACAGTGGAGCTGCCAGGCTGGTCTTGCCCCACACAAAACCAAATTTCTGGGGTGAGAGGGCCCTGGCAGCCCCCCCAGTACAGAGCTCACCTGCAGGACTGGCAGCAGGGTTTGCCAGGAGTGAAAACATTGCTGCAGGAATGGGTTTTCCACAAGTGATTTGAAAATTTAAATCAGGCAATTTTAAGACTCTTCCCTAAAATATGTTTTAGGGAAAAAAAGAAAACAGGTTCATTTTAAGATCCTTTGTCACCCTGTGAAGCTGTAGCTGCTCCTCTTGCTGTAGCTCCCTGAGGAGTGAAGCTGGGAGCTGCAGAGGCTCCTTGTGCCCAAAATCTTGGGAAGAATGAAGTGCTGGAGCCAAAATCCCAGGAAAATGGGGAGCAGGGGCATCTGAGTCAGCATCTGGGGGAGCTGGTGCTGGCTGGAGGGCAGAGGATGGGTTATTGTGTTTCGTTTGGAGCAGCCAGCGAGGCTCGGCGCAGCGGGCACCTGCTGATGTGTGCGTGGAGTTTTCAAAGGGAAAAACTGCCAAAGGCCAAACACTTCACCCAGATTCAGATTTGTACTTGTACTGAGAAGTGCAGCTTGACAAAAAAACAGCCAAAAGCCCAACACAGACCAAAGGGGTGAGGAGGCCCTTGAAGAGAGCTGGCAGGAGTCTGCAGCCTGTAAAACCAGTGCCTGCAGCTTCCCCCCAGCTCTCTGCAGTGGAAAGAAAGAGCTGCCCGAGAGAACTTTGAAGATATCAAAGCGCTGTTGCAGTCTGAAAACACCATCACACTCACAGGAAGGTATTTAGAATAAGCTGCAGTACATTAGGTTTCTTCTCAAAGTACTAGAAAGGGCAGAAGGAGGAGAAGCAGAGCCTTTCCCAAAGGGATGGGCATTCAGGATCTCTGTACACAGCCAGGCGTGCAGGAGCTCGCTCTGCCTTTGCAGGGAACAGGGGAATCCCTCACTGTGGGAGCTGTGTCCCACCTCACAGGGATGGACACGCAGCAGAAAGCAAAGGCTGCCTCAAACACGCCCTTCCTGCACGCCCCAGCCAGGGCTCTCAGCTGAATGCACACCAGGTACGCAGGGAAATAAAGGGGAATTCAGGACTTCATCCTCCCAGGTGGGCAGAAGGTGCTGGTTCCCCCTGGCTCTCACACAGGTTCCAACAGCTCCCAGAGCAGGCACAGCAGGAGACCCCAGCCCTTCCCAAACACCCACTCCCACCTGCGAGCTGGCCCGGGGAGCCGGAGCCCACGGCTGCCACGGGGCTGCGGAATCCCAGAGAGCTTCTCCTGCTGCCCCCGTGCCCTGTCTCAGCTGGCCTTCGGGGCACACACAGACACGACAGACAGACATGCACACACTGCCCACGGGCCCCAGTCTCTGTACAAACACACGTTAGGACCTGCAGCAGCCCGAGCCTCGCACTTCCTTCTTCACGTAGTCGTGGAGCTTGAATTTGGGCTCGTTGGGCAGCTTCATGGACCTGTGCTTCAGCTCCCTGGGAAAGGGGGAGGATGTTACTCTGGTGCTGCTGCTTCTGGCAGGGAGAGGAGTTTGTCCGGAAGGAGCCAGAGAGGGAATTTGGACAAGGACGTGGAGTGACAGGACAGAGGGGAATGGCTTTCCACTGACAGGAAATAGGAATAAATGGGATGTTTGGAATAAATGGGATGTGAGGATGGTGAGGCCCTGGCACAGGGTACCCAGAGCAACTGTCGCTGTCCCTGGATGCCTGGAAATGTCCAAAGCCAGGTTGGAAGGGGCTTGGAGCAACCTGGGACAGTGGAAAGTGTCCGTGCTATAGCAGGGGGTGGCACTGGATGGGTTTTGAGGTCCCTTGTGACCCAAACCACCCCAGGGTTCCGTGACCCCAAGCTGCCTTGCCCAGCTCAGTTGATGTCACTGCTAAAGCTCCTCCCGATGCCAAGGCCGCTGCTGGTCACTTACTTGGCGATGGCTGTGAAGGCTAACTCCACGTTGAGGCCGCTCTTGGCGCTGGTCTCCATGAAGGGCACTCCGTACTCCTGTGGGATGAGACACAGCCAGTCAAGAGTGGCACTGAGGGCGCTCCCAGGGGCTCTCAGACAGCGATTTTTGAGGACAAAGGAACGGGAGGTGTTAGCAGAAACTTAAAGAACAGATGAGGAGAAAGGGGAGAGTGTGACAAGGGAAAACAGCCAAGTGTTTCCAGGTGTATTTTGGGTCAGACCGGTGTCCAGGTGACTGTTTCCTGTGCACAGCCTCAGGGATATCCTCAGCTACCTCACCTACCTTGGCAAGTTTCTCTCCATCTTCCCTTTTCACCACTCTGTCCTGGGCTGAATCCACCTGCAGCAGGAATGGCAAAGAGCAATTGGTGCTGATGGGGAAGGTCACCAGCGTGTCCCCCTGTGCCCTGGCTGTGTTCCAGCGTGGGAGGAAGAGGAGGCTGTGGCAGGGCCCTGGGGCCAGGCTCACCTTGTTTCCCAGTAACATGAGGACCACGTCCTGCTGTGCATATTCGTGGATCTCTGTCAGCCAAGCCTGGAGGGACACAGCCAAACACAGAGAGGGGTTGGCAACACTCCAGGAGGAGGAGGGGAACGGGAATGATGGGGAGCTGCCCCAAACCTGGCGTGGACACCCTCGGTGGGCAATGCTGCCACCCCAAGTGATGCTGAGATGTTCCACAGATGATCCCTGACACCCTGGGGTGCCCCCGAGCCCTGGTGGCCCACTTTGGCTGCTACTAGCTCCCCATTTCCCAGATAACAGCAGCCTTCTGCCCCCCCTGCCCACTCCCTCTGCCCAGGGGTGCTTGTAGGGCTTTGGCCCCAGTTCCCCTGAGCTGGGATGTTCAGCCTGAACCTCCTTCCAGAGGACAAGGCCGAGGGTTGTGCCCCATGCTGAGCACACTGCTCCCAACAGGCACCTGAACCTGCCTCCCTGAGCTGTGGGGTAGCTGCCCTGCCCTCTAATCCAGCCTAATCCAATCAAACCTGCTCTAATTCCCTGTAATCCTGACCCCGTGGTGTGAGCAGCCGCCCGCTGTCTCCAGTGCTGTTGCTGGGCTCACGGCAATTCCCAGTGGTCTCTGTGATCCCTGTGATCCCTGCTCCAAACCCAAAACGTGGCTGCAGCCCCAGACTGCACTGCACCTAGGCTGGGCTCACTCCTGACTCCATCCCTCTTTCCAAAGCCTGGCCATTCCCCTGGCTGCTCATTCCTTCCCACCGGGGCTGTGTGTCCTGCAGGGACATCCCTCTGTGTCCCCAGGATTGCTGACAGGGCCGTGTTACCCAGCAACACGAAACCTCCAAAGGATTTTCTTCCACAGGGTCACCATCCCCGAGCAGAGCCAGAGCCTGGTTAGCACCCAGCACTCGCCCTCCTTGAGCCACCCAGCTCCTCAGGTGGAAAACGCCACCACTGGCCGGTCCCAGCTCCATGTCCCCGGGGCATCAGGGGCTGTGGGACCCCAGGAGCTGCTGTCACACGTCACAGCCCAGGGTGCTGATGGCAGCAGGGCACTGGTGTTTGTGCAGGCACAGCTGCTGCCTGTGGACGCACAGGGCGTTCTCATGCCCGGGACACGAGCAATTCCATCAGTTCAGTCTGGGATAATTGCTCTGGCACAGGTGGCACAGGTGGCCTCCAGCAGCCACATGGGGCCAGCGGGGCGAAGGGAGGGGACCCTGAGTGCCCAGGTGCGGTGCGGGCAGCATCTGCCCTCCCCCTCTGCCAGGTTTGGGAGCCCCAGCAGCGCTGCCCAAGGGGGGCAGGGGCAAACTCAGGTGGCAGCAGGAAGCCCCCAAGGCTGCAGGAAGGGCAGGTGGGCTGGGCAGCTGCCACATGATGGGACCCTCTCCCTGCCAGGCTTGGACTAAGCTGGGGGGGACAATGAGGTGCCCCACCCCGACCTGCCGTGAGCTGAGGGAGCAGAGGGGGATGAGGAGCAGCTCGCTGGGGAAAGCTGCCGTGCTCAGCTACCGCAGCAAATTCTCTGCCAGTGCTGTAATTCCACAGCGTTAATTGGCCGGAGCAGTGAATCCATCACCCTGTGTTTGCTGTGAAAGGGAAAACCTTCTCTGCCCGTCCCCTGCCTGTCCTTGCAGGTGTTCAGCAGTGACCACAGCCCTTCTGCAAGGAGCACAGCTCCCACCTGCAGCGCACACACCTGAAGGAACCCACAAGCACAGCCCGGGCAGTCACACTGAGGGACAGCAGGAGGGCCCGGGGACGCTGACGTACCTGGATGTTGTCAAAGGACGCTTTGTTGGTGACATCGTAGAGCAGGAGCAGGGCTGTGGAGAGAGGGACAGGCCGTCAGTGCCTGTGCCACAGCGAGCCCCTGGCTCAGGGCACGCTCTGCACAGCCGCTGTGGCAGGGCAGGTCACAGCTGGGGACATGAGGTCCCTGTGAGATGGAACACTCAAACCCAGCACAGCAACACCACACTGCAGAGCCTCCTCCCTCCACAGCTGCTTCCCGTGGAACACTGCGGCGATTCCTGGCTCAGCTGGCCTGGGGGGGCAGCTCAGGGCCCCCAGAGCCGGAGGGAAGGGCTCCCCGAGGGCAGAGCTGGCCGTGCTTACCGTGGGCATCCCGGTAGTAGGCGTGGGTGACGCTGCGGAAGCGCTCCTGCCCGGCCGTGTCCCAGATCTGCAGGGCACACAGGAGCACAGGGATCAGAGCTGAGCAGAACCCACCCAAAACCCCAGGTGCAACCCCAGGAAGCTTCTCCAGCTTTTGGTCCCAGAGACATCAGCAGGAAAAATGACCGGAGCAATAAACACAAAGCAGCCTCTTCCCGCTCCTCGGTGTGGGGACACAACACCACGGCCATTAATCGGAAAATCCATGGAGCAGATGGAAGCATGGGGACCTGCTAATGGGATTTATCAGTCCTTAATGCAGCAGGAGGTTTGCAGAGTGCACGCTGCTGCCTCAGGGATCTGTGTTACCGAGCTCCAGGAAAGGGCTTGGGGAAACTGGCAGGTCTAAGGGGCTGGAGCAGCTCTGGCTGCAGGGCCACACGGGCTGGGATGGGATCCAGAACAGCCCCCAGCCCTGAGCAGGCTCCTGCCAGGAGGACAGAGCAGCCAGAAGGGTCCGTAACGGTGTCCCAGGGCAGGACACACCACCGAGGATAGAGGTGGGACCCCACTTTGGGGGTGCTCCTCTGCTTTGTCCATCTCTGAACACCCAGGGCAGCAAGGGAGATGCTTCCAGGGACATGGGGACGTACCTGCAGCTTCACCTTCACCCCATCCACCGTCAGCACCTTGTTCTGAAAGAGAATGGAGAGGGTAGTGAGGGATGAGGGCACATGAATTGCATCTATTTGGGTACCTAAACCCTGGCAATGCCACACCCAGCTCAGGCTGGAGAACTCTGGCTGTGAATTAATGAGCACCGGCATCCCCCCTTAATGGCCTACAACAGACAGAGCCAACCACTCAACATCCAGCCAGCAAATCAAAAATAACTCCGGCTCCTGCCTCTTGGACCCGTTTTCCGCCTGGTTTCTTTCTCAGGATGTTTTCCCATCTGGTTTTGCTTGGTTTTAGGAAAGGTGAACCGAGGAGGAGAGGGGGCAATGTCCCTCCACCTGGGATTTCCCCAAAGCCAACAGGATATTTTGAGTGGAAGGACACCCTGGCTGGGAGCTGTGTGGGAGCCCCTCAGGGTGGCTGTGCCAGCCAGGGAGGGCAGCAGATGGATCTGTCCCAGAGCAGCCACCATCCCAGCAATCTGCACCAGCCTCTCCACACGTTAAAGGAATGCCAGCCTGCAGCCCAGCGGTCCCAGGGGAAGGAGCAGAGAAGAGATTAATTTGCTCACCAGATCCATAGAAATTAGCTCAGTAATCAGTGGGACGTGCTGGAAACACGGCCAGGGAACAGCGCACCGGTGGGATGAGGCAGCTGGTGGCTGCTCTGGTGATAATTTCAATCCCATTTCCTCCATTTGCTCTGGAGCTGGTTCGGGATGCTCCCATCTCCTGTGCCACATGGCCACGCGATGGCCAGGGCTGCCGTGACCCCGCCGGGCTCCACCAAACCCCCCAGGGGTCCATCCCTGCACATCCCACACCCCTGCAGGTGCTCTGCACTGACGGTTTGAACGAGGGCAGAGGGAGAATCTCGTCTCCTGCACATCTCCACGAGGATCCGGCGAGGAGGAGAGGGCAGGAGGGAGCCGGAGCGCTGCATCCTCCGTCTGCTCAGGCAGCGCGGGGAGACGGCCGAGGGTTATAAATACCTTCAAAGGCAGCGACTGAGACGGGGGAGAGAAGTGATTCACAGCCCGGGAGCTGTAAAAATAGGCAGCCAGGGACTGGGCTGGGAGAAGCACTCGGGGAAAAGCCGGGGCTTGGGGAGTTTAGGGCTCCCTGCTCGGGGAGCTGAGCCTTCCCCAGGATGTGACAGCAGGGTTCCAGAAGGCTTGAAGTGTCTAAAACCAAAGGTCCTCACTGCCACAAAGTGCTCTCTGGACATTGGTGCCTCTGCCCGGGTGAGCAGGGACAGAGCCATCCCCGGGGCAGAAGCACTGAGCTGCTCCTGCACCTGTCCACCTCCTTACCTGTGCCACAGGTGTGTGCTCTGCAGGAGATCCACCCTGCGAGCTCACCTGGCTCTCCAGAACCCTGGCTCCTGGTTTTTGGACCAGGTGCCAGAATTAGGACATCCCACAGGGACATCCCTCAGGGACATCCCTCAGGGACCGTGCCAGGGACTGCAGAGGAAGGCAAAGGCGCTGTGTTCCTCCATCAGCCCCAGCTCTTGGCACGAGGGGATGAGGACACTCGGTGTGATGGATGGTGACAAGGGACAAGGACACAACGAGCATCACACTGAAACCACCACCAACAGGTGCCCTTCCCACGGCCACGTGAGCACCTCCAGCTCGGAGCAGTGTGGCTGTCCCCAGGGACGTGGCCATGTCCCCTGTGTGCCCGTGCTCCAAGGCTGACAGAACACCGTGGGTGGCAGGGAGGGACAGAGGGAGAACGTGGCCCTGAGCATGGATCATCCAGGCCAAAGCCACCTTGAAGCGCCTGGTGAGCAGCCAAAAGAGCTGAAGCTCCAAAGGTGCCCCACCTGCACTGACCTCCACTTGAGGAGTTAATTAACACGGAGCCGGCAGCAGCAGGAGGCACACTAATTACCACTGACCTATATTTTAGGGAGGTAAATGCTTAGACCTAATTAAAGTCTGCACAGGGATCCAGGTGCTGCTGGACCAGCCTGGAGAAAAAACGGATTTTCTGAGGACTGGGTGTGGAACAGAGCAGGGTTCCAGGGTGAGGAGCTGCAGAAGTGCACCTGCAGGCAGGAGACACAGCCAGAGCATCACTCCTGCCAGCAGCCCTGCCTGCATCCCAAAGTTTGCCCAGGGCAGCTGTGGCTGCGCCTGGAAGTGTCCAAGGCCAGGCTGGATGGGCTTGGAGCACCGTGGTTTAGTGGGAGGTGTCCCTGCCATGGCAGGGGGTGGGTTAAGGTCCCTTCCAACCCAACCCAGTCCAGGGTGGCTTTTAAGAAGGGGTGCAGAAGGCAAGAAGGAGGTGGGAGGAGCAGGGTGGGAAAAGGCAGGAGCTGGGCTGGGCAAGGGCAGGGGCTGCTGCAGCAGCACAACCAGCGTGGTTCAGAGGAACCGCATGCCCAGCTCTCCCCCATACCACGGCTAAGTGACTTTCCAGCTTCCAATTTTTTTTAATTTTTTTTTTTTAAGAGATGCCTCAATTCCCTCCTGTCAGCCCTTCCAAGGCACAGCTGGGGGCTGAGCTCCTAATAAGCCTCTAAAGACAAAGGATGCCGTGTGTCAATGCACTGAGACTGAAATGTGCCGACAGCCCTGCGGGCGAGGGGAGGGGCTGTGCTGCTCAGGGTCCTTCCTCATCCCACCCCGTTTGGTACAACAGAGGAACGCTCCTTTTCCTGCCTCAATTCGGGCAGGAAAACCATCCCTGCACCTCTGCCCTTCCCAATTTCAGTTCTGGTGTCCTTTTTCCCGGGGCGGTGCAAGCGTTATTGCAATCATCTCGCAGGGGCCGCAGTGGAATGCCTGCACAGTGCCTGGGGTGGACAAACACAACGCTCCCAAGTTAAATAATCTTCAGGACATCAGATAAACAAAGTCGGAACCTTGCAGATGCAGGAAGAATTAAATTACAGAGTGCAGATGGTGCTCGATGAAGAGCAGCACTATCACCCCACTGGCTGCAGCCCTGGCACGATCCCGCGGCCATGAGCGCCCGGGAGCAGCAGCAGGGAGGGAGGGAAGGCGATGGAGCGAGCTGAGTGAAACGTGCACAGACGGTGCTCCCACACACATCCAGCTCTGCCCTCACAGCAGCCGCAGGACGGACAAATCCACGCCCTGGATCACCAGGACCCCACAGAATCCCCGTGGATCCCACCTGGAGTCCCTGGCACACCCCCAGGTGCCTGAGCCCACAGCACTGCAGCTGCAGCACAGCCCAGGATCAGCAGCACGGACCAGCCGGCCTCTCCCCGCTCTTACACGCATGAACTCATTAATTAAAGCCTTTAGAGTTAAATTGGATACATGGATCAATTTGCTCCGCAATTAACTGGACAAATGGAGAGCTGCTCGCTGGCACCATCCAGACTCCAACTGCGAGACCCCGCCCCGGCTCCCTGGAGCCTGTGGCTGGTGCTGGCTGCAGTGGTGCTGCCCGGGAGTGCCCACCCAAGCACCACCTGCACAGGGGGCCTCCGCTTTTACCACGGAAAAGAAACCCCTCAGATGTCACTGGGCCTTGGAGGCATCTCCTGCAGCTGAGGGGAGGCAAATTCCTGTCAGAATGGGGATAAATGGCATCAGTGGCTGCAGATCAGAGCAGGCACAGGCGCTGGGGCAGCACAGAGTTAATTAGTGCCAGTAATGAGCTGTGGGACTGACAGTGCAGCCACCCAGAAATGTCACTAGGTTGTGGTGTCACTGGGCCAGGCCACCCGGGAGCGAGGCACAGACTGAGTTATCCTTTATGCCAGAAGGACTGGCTGGAGGGGTCCTGGAGCACCCCAGCCCCGTGCCAGGGCCAGAGCAGGAGCCAAATTCCCCCCTGGCAGAGCCCAGGGAGCCCCTGTGGGCACAAACACTCCTGCGCCAGGAGGAAATGGGATGAGTTGTGATACAGCAGGCACACAAATAACCACCACCTCCAACGGCGGCCGCAAAAATAGATCGAGGATCGATATGGAAATCTGCCCTAAACAGCAGGACACTGCATTAAACTCGCTCGTTAAAACCCTGAGGTTTGCCCAGGCATGCGCAGCCAGGGAGCTGCTCCTGGTGGCTCAGCACCTCTGCAGGCACAGCTCCTGGCTCAGGGACAGGCCAGGGACAGGCCAGCATCCCTCCGCAGCCCCACTTTGCCCCCTCAGCGCTCCAAAAACCTGGTCCTTCTACATCCAAGCAGTGCCTCTAAATCCAGCACAGCCCAGCCATCAGCACCTCCACGGAGAACACAGCCAGCCCACCACTGCAGCCTGGAAAAGCTTTCCAGGAGCACATTCCCCGCAGCAGAGGGCAGGGCACAGCCTGTGCTGTGCTGGAACCTGCAGAAGGCCTCTGGGAACGGGGATGGACAGGCAGGGATGTGGGCTGGAGCAGGGCTGGGCCATGGCGTGGCTGGACGTGGTGCTGTGTGGGGCTGGAGGATGCCCCAGGCACTGGGAATGGCATTCAATGATTCTCTTCCTCCTCCTCCTCAGCTCTGCCACCACCAGACACTCACGAGCAGCCCGGGGCAGACCCGGGAGGCCAAAACACCCCAGCCGGGTTCCCTCTGCCTCTCCCATAAACCTTCCCTTCATAGAAAAATCCCAACCATCCATCCATCCATCCCTCCATCCATCCCCCGGGGCAGGTGATGAATTCCTCAGCAGCTCTGTGCATTTGCACTGTGCAGCTAAAAATAGCAACTTCTGCCTCGGGATGTTTTCCTGCCCAGGCCTCGCACACTCCTGCCTGCAGCCGCTGCAGCGCCGGTGCCAAGATCCTTTCGGAGCCCACACCGTGCTCTGCCTGCTCAGCTCCTGCTCAGCTCCTCGCAGATCCCAGGAAATGCAGATTAACCCCACACACACAGCGCTTCCAACCTGCCCTGGTGCCGGAGCCACCCCACAGGGTCACCCCTCCCTGTCCCCTCTGACACGCCTGGCTCGCAGAAGCCACAATCCCGGCCCTACAAAAACTCCCCCTGGTCTCCAGCTGGGCACAGCCCCTTCCCCTCAGCACCCAGCCAGCCCCCAGGGATGTCAGCAGCACCAGCCTTTGTCCAGAGCCATGTTCTCTACATTAAATCCCAATTAACATCTCCCTGGCTGCCAGCCCTGGTGAGATAAGAGTCCGGGCTCTTGTTCGAGCAGACACACCAAAGAATTAGTGACTTATCATCTCCTAGTCACATCAGCCCGCAAATAAAAGGGTTTTCTGGCAAGAAGAGAATCCTGTCTTAGGGACAGATTAGAGGTAAGAGGATCTGCTTAGGATCAGACATTTTAAATTCAGCGCTGCTCTGCTTCTCGGCATCGCCCACAGCATTCACAGCCCCGGGCGGGGGCCGAGTTCCCTCCCAGCCTGTGCTCCGTGAAACCTGCGCACTCCTGGGATGCTCCACGGGAAGGTTCCTTGAGGGAGGCACAGGCGGATGAGATCTGATGCTCTCCAGCCCAACGGGGCTGCTCGGGCTCAGCCCAGCAGGAGGGAGCCGGGGCCGTGCGGGGCTCTGAGGTGTCCCCAGAGCCTGAGCCCCGATCCCAGAGGCAGCCAGAGAAACCCACCCCCAAAATTCCTCGGGGTAGGGTCTGCTACAGCCTCCCAGGAGAGCAGAGCCACCAGAAGGCAGCAGGAAGGCTGCAGCCCATCCCTGAGCTCCAACACACTGCACGGGATCCTCCCCACCCGGGGATGGTCTGGGCTGCATTACTCACCCCTTCCATCTCTTTTCCCCCTTCTTTATCAAAGAAAGGATATTTTTAAAAATATCTCTGCTTACTTCTAAACCAGGAAGCCTTGGAAACAAAGGGGGCAGAGATGGCTCACGCAGATCTGTGCCAACACTGGGAATCATATTTATAAATCGACATATTTATCTTCATTTTCCTCATCAAGGCCATGCCACGCTGTAAAGCTGAACAGGGATCTCCACGGAGCATTTATTGCTCTATCATTTCTCATCTGCAGCAAACACGGCCCTGTCAGTGCCACAGAGATGAAAAATGGCTCATCAGGTCCTGTTAGGCAGGGAATCGTTTATCTGGGGAGAAATAAAGCCTAGCAGCACTTTGCTGACCTCAAAGGTCTTTTCCAACCAAAACGATTCTAGGATTTGCCTCAGTGAGTGCAGCCAGCCCTGGGCTGAAAACTTGCCTGAAGTTTCTGAGAAGACTTTACAATCCAATTAAAAAAAAAAAATCGGGGCTGAACATCCAGCAGCAAACATTCTGTCAGCACCCAGCAGCAACACAGCAGCGTCTGCAGACAGCACTGCAAACAGCATTTTTAAAGAGCACTTCTCATCCCTAAAGAAAATGAAATCCCCAAACACCTGACAAAGGAATCTGTAGCTTTTTATCCCAAACACTCCCATCCTTCACCCACAGCCCAGGCAGACAGCTCCCAAAAACTGCTGTGCAGCAAACCTGAGCCCACATTCTTCGAAGGATTCAAGGAAAAAAGAGTGACAGAACAGCTCTAACGAGATTTTTGATGGCTGTAGAGTCCAGTCAGCCCCCAGGACTGGCACCCAACAGTCCCAGTGCTCCCTGGTACCACAGCCCATCTCTGCATGGGGACAGGGGCAGCAGGGCTGAAACGCAGCAGGTCCCAGCCCTCTCTGCAGGGCAGGACCCTCCTCAGCCCCGCGGCTGCTCCCCAAAATCCAGTGGAGCTTTCTGAGCTTCCACCTTCTCCTCGCTAAGCCTTTGCCATGGGTGCCAGTGCCAGCAGGTCCTGTCCCCCGTGCAGGAGCAATCTCGAAATCCTCTTGGGCAGAGCTGGGACAGGGGGGCTGAGCTCCCTGCCCCATCTCCCCTCTGCCAGCGGCCACTCAGACGCACCCTCAGGTGGCCCAAGGAAGAAGCCACAGCACAGGAGCGTCCCCGGCGCAGGCTCTGAGCACTCAGAGCTTTGATCTCTGCAAAGCTTTTCCTTCTCCCTGGCAGCAGGCCCAGCTCTCCCATTTTCTGCTCTACTGGAGCAGCTCTTCCCCAGGTTCGGGCAGCACTGAAGGCGCTGGGAGATGCAGAGGTGCTCAGCACATCACCGGCGCTTCCACACCAAAACCACCCCGGCCAGCCAAACCAGCCTGGCCAATCCAGCTCCACCATTTGCTCTCCCATGTTGGGCTCTGCAGCAGAGCTGCAAGCCAAGACTGTGCTGAGATATCACCCCAGAGAGGCAAAACACCCCAAATCCTTCTCTGTGGGTGCTGGAGATCCGGGCAGCAGCGCAGCTCCTCGGAATCTGTTCCAAGACATTGCCAACCCTTTTACAGACAAAACTGAACCAAAACCCCCACACACAACCTCCTTGATTTTTTTGTTGCACGTTTGGGAAGCCCCGCCTCATTCAAGAACTCCAGCTGGATCAGCCAGGCCCTCAGGAGAGGATTTCCACCTGTGCACTGGGCTGAGGGGCTGATCCCCAGAGAATCGGCCCTCACAGAGCTGCTCTGCTCCTGCTGCCCTCCCCCAGCACTCAGGAACAACCTGACCTCACGTGTGTGTGTGTTATTCAGGAGGGAAAAACACAGCACATCTGCCAGGCATTAACGCTTGCTTGGGAACAAAGTTATTTTCGGCTTTGCTGAGCACTTCTCCTGTTAATTCACGCACATTGATAAGTGCAGCTCATGAATGGCTGAGGGAGGTTTGGGCTGAGGCACAGAGCCACTCGCTGAGGACACACAGCACGGGGGCCTCACTCACACCCCCCCGGCCCGGCACAGCTGCACAGCTGGGGCTGTGGGGGCTGCCCAGCTGCCAAACCTGGGCTCAGCTCTAGAAATTGTCACCAGGAGCAGCAACAATCCCTCCAGCAGCAATTTCCTCCTCCTCCTCTGAGGAAAACGGGGCGAGGCAGAGCCCAGGGGTCGCAGCTTCCCCGCAGCTCCCAGAGCCGGGCATGTTCAACGCCAGGGAAAAGAGATGAACCAGTGAAAGGCTGGCCTGTGGCTGCAGGAGCTGCAGGAAGGGCTGCCCGTGCTCCCAGGGAGGGCTCTGCACTGTGGATGGATGCTCATCAAGGGAACATTCCCCTCCAAGGGAGGTCCCTGGACGGGGTCTGCAGCCCCCCAGCACTGAGGCTGGGCTGAATTATTCACCCACACTTGCAGCTGTGTTTTTCTTAATCATCAGCTCCGAGGAAGCAGCAAGGCACGGAGGCATTGACAGGACTGGCTGCTGATGAGTGCCACAAGAAGCAAATCCAGCAATTTCCACCAAATTCAGCATCCAGCGCAGGGCAAGGTCCTCACCAGTGGGGCCTGCACTCCCCAGACAGGCTGGGACAGCCCAGGTGCCTTCAGCAGCCTCCTGCCCTCGGCTCTGGGGGACAGGGATCATCACCGAGGAGTGTTTGGAACAGGGATCATCAACGGTGAGCGTTCGGAACAGGGATCATCAACAGAGAGTGTTTGGAACAGGGATCATCAACGGGGAGCGTTCGGAACAGGGATCATCAACGGAGGGTGTTTGGGACAGGGATCATCAACGGGGAGCGTTCGGAACAGGGATCATCAACGGAGNAGTATTTGGGACAGGGATCATTACCAAGGAGTGTTTGGAACATGGATCACCAACGGGGAGCGTTCGGAACAGGGATCATCACCGGGGAGTGTTCGGGACAAGGATCATCAATGGGGAGCATTCAGAACATGGATCATCAACGGGGAGTGTTTGGAACAGGGATCATCACTGGGGAGTATTCGGAACAGGGATCATCAACAGGGAGCGTTCAGAACATGGATCATCAACGGGGAGTGTTTGGAACAGGGATCATTACCGGGGACTGTTCAGAACAGGGATCATCAATGGGGAGTGTTCGGAACAGGGATCATTACCAGGGAGTGTTCGGAACAGGGATCATTACCAGCGAGTGTTCCAAGGCTGGGAGCACAGGACTGGCTCTCCCCGGGGGATGTCCGGGCACTGGGGCCAGTCCAGCTCGGTGCTGGTGAGCAGGAGCAGCCCTGGCGCGGGGCAGGAGCGCAGCTCCTCCTCAGCCCCGCACACACTGCACACACACGGGGCTCGTGGCCGCGGTGCAGCCGCTCTTCCCCAGGAACAGCGTTAATGCCACGGAGCCTTCCCGGGATCGTTGCCGTGGTGATGCTGCGCAGGCAAAGCTGGAAAAGCCAAAGCCTCCATTTCCCCAGTGTGTCACTGAGCCTGGGAACATCGAGGCTTGGCAGGCACAGGAAAACGTCCCGAGATGCGGGCAGATGGCACAGGGCTGGCGAGGTGGATGCCATGGCTACGTGGTGTCTGACCCAAGCAGCTGGGCACGGCTCCCACCGCTCCCCTTCTTCCCATAAATTAAACAGAAAAACCCCACACAAAACGGAACGAAACCTGTCCGGGTGTTCACAGAAGGACCAGTCACACCCTCGGAGATGTGCTGATGGTTTTATGGTCCCTAGAAGATGACCCTTCCTGCCTGCTGATCTCCTGAGGATAGAATTGAGGGCAGAACTGACTCAGCCGCACCAACATCTTCCTCAGGCTCGGAAGCATCACTGAGACCCCCAAAGCAGCCTTTAAAAAACTGCTCCTCACCCTGGGACAACCAGGGCCCGTGGCAATGGACATCACCCTTTACAGCTGAGGCACCACGAGCTCCCAGCTCACGCTAGTTATGGTCAGGGAGAAACTTTTTCCCAGCAGAGACACAAAGATGAATTATTTGCTGTTGCTTCCGAGAGATTCACGAGTGCCTCAGGGCAATGACTCGGTGCTGAGCCAGGATTAAAAATGCTGTAAGTCTCTGGTGGACAAACAGAGCTGTGTGAGCTCCAGGGCTCTGCTGGGATCCCGAGCCAGGACAGCTCCAGCACCTGGGGACAGAGCCAGGAGCCTCAGGAGCAGTGCCCAGCTCTGCCCGTGGTGCCAGCAACAGAATATTTTGCTTCCAAAGGCTCTGCAGGTAAAGCCCTCAGCCCCTCAATCCCCCACTGCCACAGGAACAGTGTGTGCCCCATCACCATCCAAGGACAGGGATACACCTGCAACTCCCTCCACCCCAACACAGCTCTCACCTGCCTGGATAGGGGTGGTTTTTCCCTTTTTTTTTTTCCCTTTTTTTCCCCATTTTTTCCCAAGGATGGCCTGTTGGTGCTCGCTGTTGCAGGCTTTGGCCACGGTGATGCTCAGTGCCACCAGCACAGGCTCCAGCAGCGCCCCATGGATGGCACCCACCCCATGGCTCAGGTCTCAGGGAGGGGCTCTGTGGGGAAAGGGGAAAAGGGAAAAGGTGTTTTCCAGGGAAGAACAACACAACACCCAGCCGGGGTCAGCTCCTGCCACGGCAGCGCTGCCAGACCCAGGACTGGCACCTCATCCTTCCCCACAGAGATCATCAACATCCACCCCGGGAATAACCCAGAGCCTGCTGGGAGCAGTAATTAATTAACAAAACGAGGCAGTGGCTCAGCGGAGGGGCAACCAGGGCTCAGGGGACCACAGGAGCTGAGCAGGGCAGAGCCACAGCGCAGGGATGCCCCTAATGCCCATCCTGGGGGCAGTGGGGGGATAAGAGACACCCCAAAACCCACCTGTCCCCCCTTCCCTGGGCACCTTCCCTCTGCTTTCAAAGAAAACCCAGCTCTGCACAGCTGAGTTCAATATTTTATCACAAATAAAAGATGAAAGTGAAATTAAGCCAAATGTATTCCATTAAATATTGAAACCATTTAGACTTGCTCTGGCCCCATTTAAATGTTTTACTGACTATAAATCGCTCCCTCACAGGTCCCGGCACCGGGAGCGGATCCAGCCCAGCTCGGATCCATGGCAGGGGATGCTCCAGTGCCCAGATTGGGCTCTCCAGAGCCAATTCTCCACCTGGCAGCAGCCAGAGAGGAGCCAGCGCAGCACAGCCGTGTGCCCCAGCCCCAGCCCCTGCACAGTGACCCTGCCGAGCTGGAGCAGGGATCTGACCCACGCCGCGGACTCACCAGGGAATTGCATTTCCCAGCTGAGCTGCCCATGGTTCCCTCCTCTGCAGGGGTTCTGGGCTCCCCCACAGCCCTGAGCAGGAGGATGCAGAGGCAGGTTGTGCTGAGCACCTTTACAGCCTCCCTCCTTCCACCAGCAGCCCCCAGGTTTGCGTTTTCCTCGCCTGTGTCCTGGCACTGCAGCTCCTGAGCAGCCCAGGCCTCCTGCTCGCCCCTGAGCTAATTAAACCCATTTTTCCAACCACTCCAGGCCAGGACAGAGCCACAGAGACACCAGCTATCAACAGGCAGCAGGAAGGCACCGAGCACCAGCAGGAGCCTGGGGACACCGGTGCCCTTCCAGAAGCGTCTCACAAACCCCACAGCTCCAGTTGGAATGAATACAAAACTGCACATCCAAACTATTCTGGGTGGCATTTCTGACACCAAGGAGGTGGAGAAGGCGCCTTCCCACCATCCTGCAAGGAGGATGAAGCCGGTTAAGGGTTTTTTTAACCAGGCTCTGGGGCTGGCTGCCACTCCAGCTGCTCAAGCACTTCTTTGCTTTGAAGACATTCATCTCCTTCCTGTGCCTTCCCCACGGCAGGAATGGAGTCCCTCGCCCGCTGGGATCACCGCCTGCACGCGGTGTTTGCATCTTCCCGCTGTGCTGCAGGACTGGGGGTTTGATTTCCCCAAAGCAGGAGGCAGAGGAGGCTGAAGAAAAGCCCGGGAGCCGCAAGCAGCGGGCGCAGCATCTCTTGGCAACTGAGCCCCTGCATGCAAATGACAGGCACCGACTGCAAAGCTGTGAGTGTCCCTCTGCAAGGGAGGCAGCAGCCACGGCGAGAAAAGCAGGGCTTGGCTTCCCGTGGAAAATGGGTTTTACTGCCCTGAGAGCCCGGAACTGGCAGCAGCGCCCTCAGAGTCACACACCGAGGGCACAAGTGCCAGCGTGTCCCAGCTGAGCAGTGCTGCCCTCCCTGGGCCAGACTGCCAGGATCTGCCGCCCCGCGCTGGGGTTGGGCACAGCTGGCCCCTAAAGCACCGGTGGCACCATCGTGTCACACGCTGGGACCGGGCAGGAGGAGTGAGAGCGTCGCAGGAATCGTCAGAGACTCCTGGAATGGTTTGGGCGGGAAGGGATCTCAAAAACCATGCAGGTCCAACCCCAGCCGAGGGCAGGGACACCTTCCACTCGACCAGGCGGCTCCAAATCCCATCCAACTTGTCCTTGAACACTTGCAGGGATGGAAATCTGCTCTGGGCGAATTGAGCCCAGCTCTCCACACAGTGAGAAATGCAAAAATATGAAATCAGCTACTGGCTGCTATTAAAATTCATCCAGCAGTGAGAGCTGCAGAACAAACTGATTTTCAGACAGAGAGCTGCTGGAAACACACAGAAACATTCCAGAAACATGGAATGGTTTGGGTTGGAAGGGACCTTAAAGGCCATCCAGTTCCAAGCATTTGCCATGGGCATACTCAAGGTGGGAGCACAGGCAGCCCCTGCCCGCTCCTGCCACACCTTCCCCACCCTGGCTGCACCTCTGTTGCCACTGGCATGGCCCCACGAAGGGGAATTTGGTCCAAGCAGCTTGGATGTTTCCTTCCAAGATGTTTCTCCCAGGAAAAGGCCACTTCCCTCCGGAGCTCCAGCCCTGGAGACCAACCTCAGCCCTGCAGCAAACCCCACCCTGACCCCATGCAGCAAAGGAGAGCCTAAACACTCTGCCCCGTGCCCGAGTGCCTTCCCTCCAACATCCAGGGCTAATTTTGCACAGAAAGATACTGAAATTAATCTATTTCTGTTTCTTCTGGCCTAAGCAGCTCCCCTCCCACTTTTTCCAGACTGATCCATCGGAAAACGAGCCCTGCTAATGCTCTGTGCCAACCGCTGAGATAAAAGCCAGCCCTTGGCTTTCAGGAGGCTCGGGGTTGCTCCAGCCCTTCGAAGGGGAAAGGCTGTGAGGGCAGAGACGTGACCGGGCCGTTGGGGAGCAGAGCATCACCCCAAGGGCAGGGACGTGGGTGCCCACTGGGGACCAGCAGGCGCTCAGGGCGTCCCCACGCCTCTCCCAGCCCAGGCACAGCCAGGAGCAGCGTGGGGGACTCCAGCCCGGGCTCGCTGCTCCTCTGCACGGCTGGAGCAAAGGTTCCCATCCTCCCGCACAGCTCAGCTCGCCGCAGGAGCCGGGGGCAGCCCGTGGAAGGTGCACACACAAACACAACACAAAACAGAGATGTGACTCCCGTGTAGAAAAACCGCATCACACAGGGCTGAGCCGCGCAGGGCTGAGCGTAATCAGGAGGCCTTAGAGCTCAGGGCCACGGGGACAGGTTTTATTTACAGCACGGGGCTGCCCCAGATTAACCACAGCACGGCCAAGGCTGGAGCGGAGCACGGAGCCTCCCGAGGGCTGGGGAGCAGCTGAGCCCCTCCCGGCGCTGGGAACCTGTGCACATCAAAGCCGAGCCTTCAAAGGAAATGTCCCCAGTGCCCGCTGCCTGCCCTGGCAGCTGTGCCGAGGCACCGGGGCTGCCTCCCTCCTGCGCTCACTGCCAGGTGATGCCGCTTTGTTCCCTGTCCTGGGGGCAGCGACAGAGGAGTGACACCCCTGCACACCCAGGAGAACACCAGAGAAGCCACCCTGCTCTGAACTCCACCAGAAAGTTCCATCCCCCTGATTAGCGCAGGAGCCATCGCCCTGCTAACGCGAAGAAGCTCATTAGCACCTCTGCCCAGGGAGAAAAGGCTCTTCCCTAATTTTTTTTTCTTTTATGTTCTTCTCCTTTCAGGTCCAATTAGTACAAAAATCTCCACTTGCCCAACCCTGCAGAGCTCGGGGCTGTGAGGACCAAGCCCCACGGAGCCCAGGTGTCACTGGGGACAGGGACACGGTGGCTTCACGTGGCCCTTTGGCTTCCCTGCTTTGGCGAGCCCTCCCTCCCATCACTCAGCTCTCACGACAGGACACAAGTCCCGCTGGCTGCGCAGCTTGAATTTCTGTCGAGGCTTCAGCAGCGTTGCCAAAATTACAAGAAGAAGCAGCTCCTTCCGTGGCACTGAGAAAATCGGGATTCACACCCCTGAGCACTGAACCTGCTCTTTTCCAGGAGCCCCTTCTCCCTGGAACCCAAACCCGTGAAGTCAGGAGAGCAGACACAGCCCAGGGAGCTGCTCTGCCCTCACCAGTGGGATCTGTGGGGAGAGACCCCCAAGCAGAGGCACCTGCCAGGATTCCCCAGACAAGACCTCGAGCCGGGGCTCAGCACAGCTCAGGGAGGGCAGTAATTGAGCCCCTCAAAATCCAGCAATGAAATCTTGAAGGTGGCACCTGTGACCCAGATGCTGAAGGCAGAGAAGGGTTTGTCCCCACCCTGGGGGGAAGCAGCTCAGAGGTTTCTGCTCTGCCAGGAACCCCCGCCCAGGGCTCACCACAGAGCTCACCCAGCACTGCCAAACCCTCGGCCTGGGGACACCCTGGCCCTGTCCCAGCTGAACTGGGAAGGCTGGAGTCACCTCCAGGAGCTAAAGATGCTCCCCCAGCAAACCAAATTTTCCTAGGATGGAACACTGAGGACTCAGCACCTCCAAAGCTCAACAGGTGCCATTTTGATGCCTTTTGGAATATTACAATCATCTTTATTTCCCCAGCATCGGCAGTTTGTTTTCCAAACACATTCAGATCAACATCCTTCTTTGTTTAAGAGATGATAATAAACAAACACGCCGTGGGAAGTTCTCCCTCACATAAAACAGTAGGAGGGAACAAACCTCAGGGGCCATTAGGAATAGTAATGCCAGATTAATTTTAAATGGATTTCTATTCATTTACATTTGCTCCGGCCTATGTCATCA
This sequence comes from Bombycilla garrulus, assembly GCA_013400315.1. NCBI lineage: Eukaryota > Metazoa > Chordata > Aves > Passeriformes > Bombycillidae > Bombycilla > Bombycilla garrulus. Next base: position 90,773 of record VXBU01001457.1, read on the forward strand.
TTAGCCACAGCTTTGGGTGCATCTAATGGTTCGACATCCTCGAAAATGAGCAACGGATCCCGGAGCCCACGGGGACCAGAGGATGGGGAGAGGAGGAAGCTGGGCTGGCGTGGGGGCTCCATCCCATTCCAGAGCGCTTGCAGGGACCAGCTGGCACCAGGAAGAGCGGAGACGGTCCCCAGGACAGTGCCAGGAGCTGGGCAGCTCCGTCCCCGTGCTTTCCTGAGCCCCAGGGACCCGGCAGGTCCCACACAAGGTCGTGCGTGCACAGCAGCGCAGCTGCCACACGCGCTGGCCTTGGGGACGTCCCTGCGGGCTCCGGTGCCAGCCAGGCTCAGAGTGTGGCACAAACGCTGCCAAAACCCCGCAGAACCCCAGAATAAACCCCAGCGAGAGCACAGCAAACCCCAGCGACACCTTCCCACCGCTGCCAGCTCGCCAACAGCCTCAGCCGGCAAACCCCCGGCCAAGCTGCGGGGCTGCGGCGAGAAGGAGCCGTGACACCGCAGCTCCGTGATTAAAAAGACACAAATTAAAACCAGCAGAAGCCTCCGGTGCTGCTACCCCAGAGCGTCATCGGCAGCGCGGCGCCCACGGCGAGAGGGACAATTACCAAACAGGATTATCCTGGTGGGAACGCAGAGGCACATCAAAAAACTATTTCCATGTCGCCTCAAAATTATGAATGCCTTACGAGGATGATAATAATGAGTTTTAGGGCACACACATGATCTCCCCCACTGTATAATCTGCCCATTTCGGAGACATGTAGCCCTGGCAGCTCTATTAGAGAAGTAAATTAACCCTAATTTGATTGCTTCTCAGTAGCAGTCATTTCAGCACTCTAATCAATAAGTCACAGGGTTTTATGGCCGCCTTCTGTATCAATCACTGCAATCAGTAATAAAACGCTCTTATTTGAAGAACACCTGAAACGCCGTGTAATTACCTTTGTATAAAATTACAGAACCCAATTTACCCATTTCACCTGCAGCAGCCCTCAGCCTCGCCAGGCACGGAACATCCCCTCCCTCCTTCCTTGGGGCTTTCTGAGCCGTCCTTCGCCCCTTCCCAATGTCACTGCACCAGCGAGTCATCACTCACACCCCAGCCAAGCAGCAGGCTGCAAGAGACACTCATCACCCAGAAATGCTCCAGGAAAAAGTGAAGATCCGAGATCCTGCTGGGAAAAGGTGGCGGGGAAGACGCAGCACTGGCAGCAGCGTGGCAGCACCAGCAGCTCTTCACAGCACCCACCAGAGCACCCAGATGGAGCCAAATCCAGCACAGGGAGACGGCTCAGCCCGGGAGCGGGGCAGGGAGAGCAGCACTGCCCAGAAATCCTGCGAGGTGACGAGCTCACACCTTGGAGGCAGCAGATGGCCGGGGGACCGGCGAGGGACAGGGAGCAGCTGATCCTGGTGCCAGGCGTGCTGCTGGCTGCTGCTTTGGTGGCAAAACTGCCTCGAGCCCCGCACAGCTGCTGGAAAGGCTCCAGGGTGCCACCTGTGCAATGTCACCCCTCCTGTTGCTCTGCTGTCCCACCCCACGGGTGGGATCCCCTTTGCAGGGCCTGACTGAGCCACAGAGCCCCCAGCAGCCGCCCCGGCCAGGGAAACACGGCCAAGAGAAGGGTACAGCTGGTACTCAGATGTTCCTGCCCGGCTAAGGGTGCTCTGGGCACACTGGGGCACTGCAGGGCGTGACGTGAGCCCCGTTCTTTGCCCCGTTATTCCTGTGTGCAGCAGGTTCCCACTGTCCTCCCTGCAGCTGCACAGCTTCAGCCACTGCCCCACGACTCTCCCAGCATTCTCTGGCTGTTCCCAACCAAACTGAGAACTCAGAGATCCCTGGGCACAACACGGCCCCACACCAGCGCCCCAAAGCTGTGCTCTTCCAGGGCACTCTGGTTTATATCAGTTTTGGCTTTGTTGTTTCACAAAAAAAACCCCAAAAAACAAAACCAAAATGAACAACTCTTAAAAAACACTGGAACAGCCTTAGGTGAATATTTTCATGGGCAGATGTCAGGCCTCAGTTGTTACAGGAATTATCCCCAGGATCCTGAGCAGAGGACACGCTCCCCCACGCCTTTGCAAAGCCGTGACAAAGATGCTGCTGCTGCTGTCACAGCCCGAGCGCCCTGGCTGGAGCTGGCACGGCTGGCGAGGTTTGAATCCTCGGCGCGGTGTTTAGTTACTCCCTGCAAAATCCATCGCTCACCTGCCAGAGCCCTGGGAAGGGCCGAGGCCCAGGCACTCACCCTGAAGTCGATTCCCACCGTGGAGATGAAGCTGCCGGCGAGGAAGGCGCCGTCCTTGAAGCGCACCAGCAGGCAGGTCTTGCCGACCCCCGAGTCCCCCACCAGCATCACCTGAGGGAGGGAGGGACACAGGGAGGGACACAGGGAGGGACACAGGGAGGGGTGTCAGGCTCTGGGTTTTGGGAAGGCAGCCCCCCTGCAGCCGTGACCCCGTGACCCAGATGAGTGAGGGGAAGAAGCACATCCACGAGCGATGGGGACTCAGGGGAGCGTGGGGAGGACCCACAGTGGGGTTATTCCCCACCCCACACCATGGCACCAAACTGGAGACACCTTCAGCCCCTGAAAGCCGAGAGGTGCTGTCTGGGTGACACGAGCTGCCCGTGCCGTCCCCAGAACACCCCATCACGTGTGGGGCTTTCCGGGAGGGTGGCACTGTCCTTGGGGAGACTTCAGGGGGTCCCCAGCCATGGGTGCCAGCTCCAGGGGTGCGCTCTGCCCTTGCCCTCAGTGGGACCCACACATTCCCAGCGGGACCCTCCCAGTCCTCCACGGATGCCAAGGGAGCAGCTCCCCGTGCCAGCTGCCTCAGTTTCCCCACCCAGCACAGCCAGGGCAGGCAGCCACAAAGCACCCGCGGCAGAGCTGAGACTGCTCCCAAATGCAGCTCCCCAAAACCTCTGCCCACACCAAGAGCTGCTGCCCCCGGGGCGCTGACCCTCGGCGGGATGACACCGAGAAATCCGGGACCGGGGAGCCGGGCTGTGCCAGCTCCCTGCACACCTGCCGTGGCAGGTTCCCTCTCTCCCAGGGCTCTGCCATCAGCCTTCCACGAGCCATTAACCCGTGACAGGATTTAAATGGCTTTACGGCAGGGACTGCCCTGGGTCACACCGAACCCTCCCCGGAGCTGCCAGAAGTGGCAAACGCCACCACCCCTCTGCAGCTCAGCCCTGAGAGGCAGCAGCAGCCCCGGCCACTGGTGCAGCTCGTTTTGGCACTGCCAGGATGTGCCCACGGTGCCCCACACCCCGGCAGAGCCCCACACCCCTGTCCCACAGCAGCACCGGGCACTGAGCACTGGCACAGCGGGGTGAGGGCAGCCAGAGCCCACGGGACTATCAGTGTGAAGCCAAGGGAAGGGGGGAAAAAAGTCATTTTAGTACAAAATACTGATTTTCCAGACATCTTTTTGGAATTGGTGACTGTCAACAGCAGCTTCTCCCCACTCAGCACCACCAAAGCCTCAGCTGGGCACGCAGAGTGCCCAGGGCCAGGACCCAGCCCTGTGCCCAGGACCTGGCCACTGCGTCAGGCAGAGATCGGGAGCCTCAGGAGAGGAGAAGGGAAGGAGAAAGTTTAATGAACCAGGTTTTTACTGTACACAAATCAATTTCTGTCTGCCACTGGTTCAGAATCAGACAGACCATTAGATGTTTTGTCTACCCGGTGCGTTTGGGCTTATCCGAGACCCATCTGGCTCACCCTCGTGCCATGGGGACTAGCCCCAGGTGAAGCCCCAGCCTGGGCAGGCAGAGATGAGCCCCAGGAGCCAAGGACCAGCGCAAACACGGAGGTGGCTCCATTTTAGGGAAGCTGTTGAACCATTAATGCAGCTGTGTCAGGACCAACCACCTACCGAAGCAACCAAACACAAATCTGGAACATCCCTCTGCAACCCCACATCCCAAACCTCAAAACCTCCCACCCCACATCCCAAACCTCAAAACCTCCCACCCCACATCCCAAACCTCAACACCACGACGGCTGCACTGACTGCCACAGGCACCAAGCTCTCCGACCACACACCAAGCTGGGACTCGCCACAGCAAACCCGCGTTCTCCGGGCTCAATCCCCGGAGCTCGGCTACCGAAATCTGTGTTAGAAACACAGACGGGGTTCACCGAGTCGTGGCCTCAGCCGAAATCACTAAACGAGCCCCAAAATCGCTGTGTGAGCCCTAAAATCGTCAAATGAGCTCCAGGCTGGGCTGGCATCAGGTCGCATGATGGAGTGGGGAGGAAGCAAATCCCTTTGCTCTGTGACTCGCTCGCCGGGATGCGAAGCGAGAGGAGAAGCCACCGGAGCCCAAAGGCTGGGGACATCTCAGAGCGGCCGGAGCACCCCCGATGCCCTCGAGGGGTGCCATCACCCTGCTCGCAGCCCCGGTTTTTCGTAGGCTAACGAGGATCCGGGAGGTGACAGCAGCTCCCCGGAGCAGCCTTCGGCCGTCCCTCGCCCGGGTCCCGCAGCAGCAGCTCCGCTGCCGGGGGCTCTGGGGGCGCAGCCCCCGCCGAGCCAGAGCCCGACCGGCCGGCTGCGGAGCGGCGGGATGCCGGGCCGGGAGAGAGGGAAGCAGGGATGCAGACAAGCAGGGATGAAGTGATACAGGGATGAAGGGATGCAAGGATGAAGGGATGCGCGCCCGGTCCTGGCCCCCGGGAACTTCGGGGACGCTTCCCCCGGCCCCGCACCCGCCTGACCCCGCACTCCCGCAGCCCTCCCCGCTGCCCTCTCCGGTCCCGCACCTTGAAGGCGAGGTCGTAGAACTCCCCGCTGCTGCTCAGCGAGGGCCGCCCGGCCGCCGCCGCGCCGCCGTTGCGGGGCAGCTCGGGGGCGGCGGCGGCGGCGGCG
>VXBU01001457.1:105243-180863 GCA_013400315.1 Bombycilla garrulus
CGCCACCGCGCTGTGAGTACCGGGCACCGCGGCCCAGGGGCACGGGGAGCGCGGGCAGCGGCCCGCACCGGGAGCTGCGGAACCCGCCGGGGTGGATGGAGCGGGAGGGGCCGTGCGGGGAGTTCAGTTCGGGAGGGTCCGTGCGAGGAGTTCGGCTGGGGAGGTTCTGTGAGGGGAATTCGGTTCGGGAGGGTTTTGGGGAATAACGGGAGTTTGGGAGGTTCGGTGAGGGCAGTTTGGTTCGGGATGTTCTCAGGGAGTAACAGGAGTTTGGTTGGGGAGGTTCAGTGCTGGGAGGTCGGTTCGGGAGGTTCTCGGGGAATAACGGGAGTTTGGTGTGCGGGAATGAGCGGTTGGATGGGCGCTGAACACTCTTTAAAGCAAATCCGAAAGATGCAGTTGAACGAGTAACAAACATTTCCCCGTGGAAGCGCTGGGATGGGATGACAGAAGTGTTTGTGTCAAGATGCTGGTGTTGTTTTGGGTAGGTCAATCAGGCGTGTTCCTGAAGGGGCACTGGAATGGTCCATGTGCTCTGTCACTGGAATAAACTCACTGCATGACGCAAAAAACAGACGTAGGGGAAAAGTTTGGTTTTCCGTAGGGAATAACTTTTCAGTTCTTGACGAGACGAGAGCACCGAGTGATTCATGTAAGAGAGATGATGTGGGGCCCGGCGCGGTGGATAAATCTCACATGAACTAATTTCTGGTGGTATTTCACTGCTTTAAGGGTGTGCTTTTCTATTTGGATATTCCTAACTAAGCTTCCACTTTTTAGTATCGATGCAGAAGTTGTGGAGTACCACAGGAAACATACATTGTAGGTTTTGCAGGCTGTGTCTGGACTAACTTCAGGAAAATGTGCACATCTCTAAATCCAGCAGCCAAGGTGTTTTCCAGCTCTTTTCTTGCTAGATATATTTAGACTTTTGCAAACAAACCAGCCATTGTTTGTTGCAGAAAGTCCCTAACTGGAAAAGACTGGTTTTTATTAAGGAGGTTCTGGATTTCTGTTATCTGTTGCTGGTTTGAGATGGGGATCTGCAGCTCCCGAGGCTGCTCGCTGGTCACTGTAGAGCAGCCTCCTAATGGCTGTGATGATCTGTCCTTCATTTGGCTTTTCGAGGATTTGGGGCTATTACAATGTGTTTCTGTGGTTATTAATTTTCGTAGTAAGTGTTTTAGACGATGTTATTGTTGTTCAGAGGCGCTGAGTTGTAAAAGCTCCCGTAATGTTTTGGATTAGATGCAGTGACAGATGGAAATGGAACATAAGGCTCTTGCAGGTGAACAAAACCATGGGAAGGTGAAATGTGCCGGAGTGATTGATGGTGTTGGTGTCACCACGTGCTGATTCCAGGAGTGTTTGTGTTTGGAACTCGGGCTCTAGAGTCAGGCAGCTCGTCACTGTGTGTGCTGTTGTGTTCTGAGGGCTGGGGATGTGCTGAAGTGGGTTTTTTTGAGTTTACTGCCCTGTTTGGCCTCCTGATGATGGCAGAGAATGCAGGTGCAGCCACTCTCATTATAACTGTGAAGAGTTTTTGGATTCATTTCTGTTGGGATGGAAGGGACTCTGGCTCATGGTGAGGTTATGCAAGTGGTTTTGCCTAATAATTTCACATTCCCTTTGTTGGACACAGACAGATAAATAACATTTATATATTCTCTCATTAGAGGAAAAATTATTTTAAAATATCTCAACCACCCCTTTTCAAAAAATTAATTATTCTGAAATGAAAGCAGCCTTTAGGAAGGCCGAGTTCTGAAAATTCCCAACGCCAAAATTCCCGGACGTGTGCTTGCAGCTGCACTCAGCAACTGCGACTCCGTATTCCTGGCTGTAGAAGTGAGGCCTAGGAAATGAATTCCTCTTGTATCTGAGGTTTTAGACAGAGCAACTTTGAGGAAATAAATGCCAACTGCGGCCGCGCTGTTACCAGGAGCACAGGGAAATGTCCCATCCAAAGAATCACTAAGGAAATGGGCCCTGCTGCTCGCAGACACCACATACCTCGCTGGAAGCAGTCTCCAGGCAGCCCGAACGGGAATATTGGCCCCTTCCCGTGGCCAGAGTCAGGTTCTTGAAGTGTAACGCAGAGTCTGGCTGGAACCAGGAGCAAAATCTGTTTTTCCAAATAATCCGCAGTGCGTGAGATGCAAAGCTGCGCTGGAGGAGCGGTGCGCTTCGAGTGGCAGCATTTGCACTTCTGAGCCACTCCATCCCAGCAATGCTCTGATCAGTCTCTTTTCAAGTGCTTTGCTCTCAGCGCTACCGGATTTTGTTCTCATTTATTTCAGCCTGAGCTGTTTCTTGAGCTTTCATCACTTATTTCGTTCCTCGACTGGAAATAAACCTCATCAAGGCTTTCCTGACTTTCCCTTGCACATACTGACTCTTTCTGACACGTCTTCAGTGTCGTGGCAGGTTTGAAGTGGAAATTAGAATCTCGATGTAAAAGGACGAGAGTTGAAACTTCCTTTATTTTCCCCTCATTAGCATGGAATAGTAGTTGTGGATGGGTGAGAGGGAGAAGCTGGGATCAGAGGAGCTCTGCCATCGCCAGGCTCCTGCAGAAGCAGATTTGGGGGTCAGAACTTTCATCCAAAACCCAGTGGGGTTTCTTGTGGATTTGGCAGTGAGCCCTGGGGTTGCACTGCCCAGCCGGTGACTTCACCTAAATAAACCTTAAAATAAACAGATCCTGTGATTCAGGAACCTGCAGTCTGGTATTTTAAATTTCAAGAGTCAGCAACGATTGGTAGATTTTGATATTGTTACGTGATGTAGGAAAAGCCTTTTCAAGGCTTGAGGTGTCTTCAAAACTATCAGGGGAAAAAAAATTTCCAGTTTAAATTAGAATCTCATTCAGGTAAACCCACAGGCAGTGAAGTGTCTGTACAACAGTGTCCAGGCCACAAAAGCAAAATAGCTCTATTGCTGTTCCTAGAAAAAATGGAGACAGCCTGGAATGTCATTCTTGTAGGAAGCCATATCCCAGCGAAAACAAGGCTGCGTTTCTCCTTTGTAAGAAATTTTGGAGGGGGGAAAAGGCCCAAATGAGGTGCTAGATAAATATTTTGCCAGCGGGATTCTTTCAGGCTGTGGAAGGGACCAGTCCTGTAAGCAACTCGTAGCTATAGTCTGAGTGTGAACAAGGAGGCGATTCTATGGTGTTGTGTCAGAGCAGAACGGGCTCTGGTGTTAGAGAGGGCTGGGTTGTTTATTGTGCTCCTTCCTAAAGCTTCAGAGAAGTCTCAGTGCTGTTCCTAAGACTGAGAAACTTTTTAAAAGTGAAAACTTTTTTTTTTTAGTAGTGCTTCAAAGTGTATTAAGAAAAATGTCCAGCTCAGGAAGAGCAGGCATCCACCGGAGAGGCAGATTTGTAGGTGCTCCTGCTCTGTGGCAAAAGTTCCGACTGAATAACCTCGAGCAGCATCAACGTGTCTCACTTTTGTGATTTGTAGTTTGGTGCAGCCAAACCTACAAACCCTGGTAGTGACAAAACCCCACACGTTAAAGAACTGTAATTAAACATCTTTGGAGCCCCATAAGGCAGGACGAGCTGCTGGCAGAACCCTCTGGGGCTCCTCTGACACCTGGTGTGTTTTTTCATGCGCACTGTTTGCACTGATTTTTCCCTGTGTCTCCTGAAATTTTGAAGTTTCCGGGTGGTCTCTTTCTGTGTGTAGCTTTTTTCCTTGCTGGAGTGAAAGTGAGGGCTGATCCTGCTCTTCTCCTGCTGGCAAGCCCCCGGCAGGTCTCTTGCGTTTCAACCTCAGCTGCTTTCATTCTGCTCTCACAAAGAGTGGATTTGAAAGAAAACCACTCACTCAGAAGGTAGAACTCATATGGTTTATTAATGCTCCTCTGCCTTTTATCCCGTTTAATGGGATTCCTTGTTTTATCTCTTGTCATGCCCTGTTTTCCACACTGTGGTTTCCATAACGCGGCTCAGCGTCATCCTTTCTCTGTTCCTCCAAGCTTTGTTGTCCTTTGATTGATTGTTGCAGTTCAGCTTGATTTTGTATTTTATTTACTCCATATGTCCCCAAACATTTATCTGAGTTGTAATAAGTGAGTAACAAAGTGAGCAGGAGGAGAAGGGCAGCTCGGGAGCAAAGCCGTGCATTCCAGTGCCAGGGTGGAGCGGGCTGGGAGCTGCTTGCATCTTGCTCTTAGTGTGAGGAGAGTGCACGGAGCAGTGTGGGGAGCAGGGTGGGTTTTTGGGGGACGCAGCACTTGTGACAACAGCACGATTTTAGGCAGTCACTGTCAGGCTCAAAGAGAAAATTTCCCTTCTCTTCCCCAGTGGAAAGTTGGCAGCTCCGCTCCCGGGCCGTGCTTACGGCGCTGTTGCTGTTCAGAGGAATGGCTGCTGCTGCTCACCAGCCCAGCCTTTTCTCCCCCCACATCAAACCAGCCTCCTCTCCCTCCCCACCATCCCTCCCTTCTCTCCAGCCCTTGCTGAGATGTGGCTCCACGGCTGGAAAGCCGCAGAGGCTGCGGAGCTCCGGCCACGCTCCCCTTCAGCTGCATGGCCGGGCTCTGCTGAGGGTCACCAGCCTGTCCCAAAGGAGGGTGAGGCTGTCCCCCCAGACCTCTCCAGCCCTTATTTCTCAGCCTTCCTTTGCAGTAAAGAATGAGCCTGGTTTTTGTATCGAATCACTGTTCTTTACTTAGACTCTGAAGCAAAGTTGGCATCTCTGTTTGCCAAAACTAAAAATGTCAATTGAAACGTAATGTTAGTTTTTTTGCTTTGCAAAGGGCACAAAAAGCAAAACTCATGTGATTGCTGCCATTCACATTTATTTAAAGGATAGCTGTCATCAGGAAGAGCATCAAGAACGTGCAAGCTGTAGCATTTGCATTGTATTTATAGAAACTGTGACCGGTAAAGAGATTCTGTCATAGAATCACAGAATTCTGTAATAGTTCGGGTGGGAAAGGGCCTTAAAGAGAATCTCATTTCACTCCTCTGCCACGGGCAGGGACACCTTCCACTATCCCAGGGTGCTCCAAGCCCCATCCAACCTGGCCTTGGACACTTCAGGGATGGAGCAGCCGCAGCTTCTCTGGGCACCCTGTGCCAGGGCCTCCCCACCCTCACAGGGAGGAATTTTTTTCCATATATCAAACCTCAGTTTTACCTGTTTCAGTGTGAACCCATTCCACCTGTCCTGTTCTTACAGCTCCTAATGAACAGTCCCTCTCTGGCTTCCCTGCCGCCCTTTTAGTTACTGGAAGGTGCTGTGAGCTCTCCACGCAACCTTTTCCAGCTTTCCAGCTCTTCCCTTTCCTGTGAAAGATCACATCCATTTTGATAACGTGCAGATAATTAAAACATAGATAATTAAAACACAGATAATTAAAACATTTCATCAGCTAGCTGTTTCTACTGCATTAACAGCAAAATAGTTGCCCTCAGGTTAGGAACAGGTAAATCTCTTTGCCTTCCTGGCATCAGGCCTTGGAAAAACCTCGCTGAGCTGAGCTCGGCAGTGAAATTTCAGACGTGGCATATGGTCCTGTGTGATTGTGTTTAACCTGCTGTCATGTTGAATTCAATTAGCAGCCCGTGCTGAGGCAGTGTGATAGGCTGGGTTGGTGACAGGACTTGATGTTCATTCACTCTGTGCTAACGGATCTCCCACCCACGGCATTTTTGGGTGTTGGAGCGTGGCCCTGCTGTACCTGCAGGCTGGGGCTGTGAGTGCCCTGTGGTGGAGCAGGTTTGGGATACTCTTTTCTCACCGCAGCTGTGCTGGCAGATGCTCTGGAGGAGCTTTGGGACAGGGCTGTGCTGGCTGTCCCAGCAGCCACAGCCCGCAGCAGAGCCTTTCTGACGAGCCTGCAGTGACACGGAGTCTGGATCCGAGCCACCACTTCCTATTCATCCGAAATTGTCCCTGGCCACCACACCATGACTTTGATTCTCCTGGTGACAGCTGGCAGCTCATTTTCTGCCAGCCTGTGCAGGCAGCTCCTTGTGTGGAGAAGCACGTTGGGCTCTGTGCCGCGCATTTTGTGTGTCTGTGACGGAGCCACAGCGTCTGATCGCTGGTTTGGAAGGGACATTTCAGGGTGGGGTTTGTAGCCTGCCCAGAGCCTGTGCCCACTGCCTTGGCCAGACCTCCTGGTCCTTCAGAGAGCTGGAGAGGGACTTGTGACAAGAGCACAGAGTGCCAGGACACAGGGAATGGCTCCCACTGCCAGAGGGCAGGGTTAGGTGGGGTGTTGGCTGGAAATTGTTCCTTGGGAGGTTGCCCCGAGATGCTGGAAGTTACCAAGGCCAGGTTGGGCAGGGCTTGGAGCACCCTGGGCTAGTGGAAGGTGGCAGTGGTGGCACTGGATGGGCTTTAAGGTTCCTTCCAGCTCAGCCTGTTGGGTGATTCCCTGGCTCTGAGGTTCTTGCAGATCCCCAGCAACGGCCCCTTCACGGCTCCATTGCAACATCCCCTGGCAGCACCTCAGGCCTGGCTCCCTCAGGATCCCCGCTCTGCTCCGGGCTCGCTGGCAGGGACGGCACCTTCGCACAGCCTGAGGCAGAGGAGGAGCAGCTTTCCCTGCAGGGCCAGGCCTGCCGTCCGTGCCCGGGGGCTCGCAGGGGAGCCGTGGGGCTGTGCTCCTGCTGGGAGCGGGTTAACCGGGCTCCCCGGGCTCCCCGGGCTTCTCCTACCGTGCGAGCGGCGCTCTGCAAAGAGGAGCCGGGGTGTGGGTGAGTCCTGCGGAGGGAGGAACCCGGGGAACAGCTAAGCCTGGGAAAGCAGAGCCCAGCCGGATTGTGTTGGCCGAAGCTGAGCGTTTCTCTCTCAAACCACGCCTCGGGAAGGGGGTGGAGTGAGGCCGGGCTGGAGCTGCGGATTTTGGTTTAGGGCAGGTTGCTGTGAGCATCTGTGTCCTGTCCCGGGAGGTTCTTGCCCTGACACAGCCCCAGGGTGGTGAGCTGGAGGATGATCCCTTGATCCCTAAAACTGTGATGGGAGCACGTGGATCCCTTTGAGAGCTGGGAAAAAGAAATCCCGTGATTTCTTTTTTTCTTTTTTTTTCTTTTTTTTTTCTTTTTTTTTCTTTTTTTTTCTTTTTTTTCTTTTTTTTCTTTTTTTTTTTTTTTTTTTTTTTTTTNTGTTTTCTTTTTTTCTTTTTTCTCTTTTTCTCTTTTTTAAAATTTAATTTTTAATTTTTTTTAAAATTAATTTTTGTAGTGCAAAAATGCTGCTTGAACAAGCATTACAGAAGTGCCTATTTTTGTACCTCTCCGTTCACCCGCTTGCCTCACAGCTGGCTGGCTGTGTGTTAGGGTTTGAATGCAGCCTTTCCACGTGTGGCTTAGAAAATCCAGCTGTTCCATTCCTGCCTCTGCCGCCCGTGCTCCCAAATGCCGCATTCCCAAGAGCAGGGTGCCCATCCTGGCACGGGGCTGTGCACGGGGACCCTGTGGTGCGTTGTGGCTCTCGGGTGTTTGAGTGGGGCTGTCAGGAGAGGTGCCAAACAATCCTTCCCTTGCAGGGGATGCTCAAGCCCCGGTGTGCAGCCCAGGGCCGGCACTCAGCGTCCTGCTGTCACCCTGGGAATGTTCACGGGTTTCCCTCCTGGGCTGCTCCTGTGCTGGCCCTTCCACGAACAGGGGCTGTGTGGCTGTTTGGGAGCAGGGGAACCATCCAGCCGCGCTCTGCAGCCAGTGCCAGGCCCTCCCGGGGGTGATAGGGACAGGAATCACGGCCCTGTTCCGTGCCACGTGCTCCCAGCACGGTGCGTGTGCCACATTTCCTCTCCTGGGGCTTGGAGAGCTGAGGGAACAGCTGCAAACCACAATGGGATGCAGAGTGGAGCCTCTAAGAAAAGTGCTGCAGCCACATTCCCTCCTCTTTGCTGTGCTTTGGACTCTCTCAGACACCTCTGCTCAAGCTGTGCTGTTTCACCAAAAGGGGAGTGGGACAGGGGTTTTAGGGTGTTGACTGCCCTGTCACCCCCACACAGGTCCCAGGGACACGGGGATCTGGTGACAGGCTCTGAGCTCTGGCAGAGCCCGTGCAGGCAGTGTCCTGCTGCTGGGAGTGCAGAGCTGGCCCTCAGCATAGTTGGGTTTCACCCTTCCCCAGATGAAAAAAAGGGTTGGAAAGCTTTGTGGAAAGAGTGAGTTTGCAGAGGAGGAGTTTGGATATGGAAAGAGCACTCAACTGGCACCTTCCACGTTTCCTATTGCTGTACCAGCTCTGGGATCTCGTGGATTGGTGCAGGCACGGCAGAAGGGCAGCTCTTTCCTGAGACTTGCACATTGATCCAGGCAATCCTGCAAAAGCATCAGCTTGGAATATGGGCACTTGCCTTTGAGTTTGGCAGGGCTGCTGCCACTGCAGTCTCCTAAATGATTCCAGCAGGATGCACAGTGACTGCTCAGTGCTTTGTGTCCCAGAGCTGCCCTCACACCTGAGCATAGCACAGCTAAAAAGAAATCTTCTCCTATTCCCTAAAGCCAAACACAGCGCTCATCTGAAATACGATGCAGAGTGATTCCCTGGGAGAAGAGTTTCCATTGGAAAATATCTTGGCTCCCTCCCAATGCTCTGTGAAGCAGTTGTAGAGGACAGCTCGTTACTGCTACCTGGGTGATTTTCTGCAAGAGGACTGTTAACATAAGCAGGAGTTGGTGAAGCCGTTAGTCAGGATCCCACCTCAGCTCCTTCACTACACAGCAAAAAGATTCCCTGTCCTCCCAGACTCTGCAAACAGAGAGCCACTGCCATGAGCAGAGTGGCGTTGGCCAGAGATTCATAAGTAATGAATTAAATCTGTGCAGAGCAAAGGTTTCTATCGGAGTGTGGGAACATTATTTTACTCCTACGGAGGGAAAACATGAAGTCAGTGGCTTTATAGAGTGAGCTCTGCGACCTCTGATTGCATGGATCGGTGCAAAGTTTGGATCAGAAGTCTTAAAAAAATTACTGTAGACAAAACTGAGGTGGGAAAACAAAAGCTAGAAGAGGCCAAGGGTCAGACTTTGTTATTCTCTGAGTTGTGTTAAGAAAATGCACCGTAGCTGGTATCTCTGGTGGGTTGTGTTCCTACAGCAATAAGGAAGGGCTTTATTTAAGGAAAATTAAAAGGAAAAGTGCTTCTCCTGTGTGCAGCAAAGCTGTGTAGGGCATAGCAGAGATCAGGCAGCACTGTGGAGACAAAGCTCCAGCTCCCTGGGTGGCACTCGGGGTTCTGCTGGGCTGGCACAAGACAATTCCCAAGGTTTAATTGAGAGGGAGGACACACCCTGTTTTCTGCAGGGAGTGCCAGGAGCATCACTGGTTCCTGAATCTGTGTTTCTTACAACACAATAACTTCAGTAGCCCGACAGCCAGACCGAGCTCCAAAGCCCTCACTGTGCTCCCTCTTGTCACTCCCTGCATCCAGTAATTAACCATTACTTGGGAATGGTTTCTGTGCCTTTCCAGTGCTTGCAGGCCAGTGAACTGTCAAGGTAGCAATGCCACTGGCCCTGGCTAGTTGAATTTCTGATTACAGGCACAGATTGCATCTGATACAGCCATCAATTCAAGTGGCATTAACTTGGGTTTGCTTTGCGCTGCGTGTAGTGCCCCATGCTGTGCTGCCAGTCAGGTGGGAATATTTCCTTCTGGCATAAGTGAGTCTTTGCAGCAATTAGAGGGTTAATTACAGCTGGCCGTCAGACGTCTCAAACAAGCCAGCAGAGCCCACTGCTGTGCTCTGTCTTCCTGCAGAGTAGCCAGACACATCCAAGTTCTGATCCCAGAAGTTTAGAGAGAGCTGGTAGAGTTTGGGAATTCATCTCCCAACACCCCCGCTCCCACAGGACCCACAGCTTCCCCTGGAGCAGGTCCCCTCTGGCTGCTTGGGAAAGACATTCCATAAATCATCAGAGGATCTCTTCACGGAATCATTTAGGCTGGAAAACAGCTCCAGGCTCATTGAGCCCAGCCTGTGGCCGATCCCCCACGCGAGGATGGGCAGCCCAGCTTGGATCCTCCTCTCACAGGTGGGTGCTGTGATCAGCACCTCGGGACACCTTCAGCTCCCTGTGCACGCTGAGCACAACTCCAGGGAAGCGGCCCTGGAGCTGCTGCTCCCTGTCCTGGCTCGCTCTGCAGCAGCCATGGAGGCTGTGCAAGGCCAGGAGCAGCTCCCCTCTGTCCTGCCCTCGGCAGTCCGGGAAGTGCTGCGCGTACCTTGGCTCGGGAAGGAGGCCGAGCTACTGGGGGCAGTGTTGTCTAAGAGCTGGAACACGGAGGGGGAAGCAGCACTCCTGCTTTTGTTTTCAGTTTGACCCTGGTGGTGTGGGCTGGGCTCTCAGGGATTCCTCTGCATCCCTCTCCCTGACTGAGTATGGGGCTGAGGCTTCATTGCCTCGGTGTTCTCCTGGTTGTTTATGGCAATTAGGTGCTTGTGGAATGCTTCAGTGCTTGGCTGCTGGATAAATGCCCTGGATTTGTAATTCCTGCTGGCCTGGTGCTCTGCCTGGTCCTCGTGATAGGCAGCAAAACATTCTGTAGCAGCTCTTGGGAAGATGAATCTTCAGGCTGAGCATTGGGGCAGCAAAACAGAGACGTGGACTCACTTTGACAGGTTCATTGTTACCCTTGGTCCTGCCTTCCCACCCCTGCCTGGGCTTCAGCCTCTTCTTCCTCATCCTCTGAACCAAACACAGTCTTGTGCTGGGGGAACATCTCGAGTGGCAGGCGCTGGAGCCAGCAGGGTCCCACTGTGCTCCCATAGCAGGAGAACCATAAATTTTGCTTTTAAAGCATCTGAAAAAGAAGCAAAGTTTTGTTTTCTGCCGAACTTATATTTTTTGTTCAGGGCAGAGCCATCAGTTTCCCAAACAGAGCCATGCCAGCCCCAGCTGGGAAGTCAGTGTTGTGTCCAGTGCAAGGGAGCAGCTCCTGAGAGGAATGTGGTTGCGTTTCAGCGTTCCCACTGGAGTTTGACAGGGCAGGGATGGCTCCAGTCCTCCTCCTGGCTGCAGCTCCACTTGTGCACTTGTTTCTTTTCACTTCTTGGAGTCCCAGTTCTGGTTGGCTCACAGGCCGTGTGACAGCAGAGTCATGGAGTAACAGAATTGTTAAGGCTGGAAAAACCTTCCACAATCACTGAGTCCAAACCATTCCCCCAGCGCTGCCAAGGCCACCACAAATCATGTCCTCAGCCATTTCTTGGGCACTGCAGGGATGGTGACTCCACCATGTCCCTGGGCAGCCCCTTCCAAAGGTGAAAACCCTTCCACGGAGAAATTCTTGCTGATGTCCAACCTGAACTGCCCCTTCCAAAGCCCAGCAACCCTTCCATGATGAAATTCTTGCTGATGTCCAACCTGAACTGCCCCTTCCAAAGCCCAACATTCCTTCCATAATGAAATTCTTGCTGATGTCCAACCTGAACTGCCCCTTCCATGATGAAATTCTTGCTGATGTCCAGCCCGAACTGCCCCTTCCAAAGCCCAGCAACCCTTCCATGATGAAATTCTTGCTGATGTCCAGCCTGAGCCTCCCCTTCCTGTTTTTCAGGCTGCAGGAGCTGCATGCACAGGGTGAGGGAGGTGCCTGAGGTCGCACAGGGAGTTTGTGTCCAGGCCCTCGCCGTGTTCTGAGGTGCAGCTGGGTGTGAGGAGCACGTGGGGCCGGTGTGATGTGGAGCTCCTGGCTGTGAGAGGATGGGCTGGGGCTGCTCGTGGCCCCTGGAGCGTCACTGGTGTGCAGTGGCAATAGCAGCAGCTGGTCACTGCGTCCCTGTGCCAGCCTGTGAGGCGCTGGCCCTGCTCCTGCTGTCCCTGGCGGTCCCTGCGCGGTGACCTCCATCAGCAGGATTCATTTGGTGTGACAGGGGGAGCAGCTTTTCATCCTGGACCTGTGCCGGGGTTCTGGATTAATCATTGCTGCATTTGATGGGTTGTAACTCGGAGCCAGAACCATGCACATCACCTGAGGACTCTGCACGGCGGCCCGTGGGGATCAGGTGCTGGCACGGCCCTGCTGCCCAGAACTGGGGCTCCCAGGAGGCGTGAGGGAATGGAGGCAGTGGTTAATAGGTAGGATGGAGTTAATCATTCACTGAATTCCTCAGCTACAAACTCTCTCCTCAGTATTTTTCTGGTGCTGTTGCTGGAAAGGAAACGGGGGTATGTGAAGCAAAACCACACTTAACAACTCACAGTAGCCCTGGTGTGTGCAGGATTTCTTGCCTTGTGCTGAGGGTGGAGCTCCCCTCTGAGAGGAGACGCTTGGATGGTCTGGTAGAGCTGAGCAGTGCTGGGATATTTGATATATCTGCATTTGATATATCTGCATTTGATATATCTGCACCTTTCCCTCTGGGTGCCCTGGAGAAGGAAGTGTCTGGACTTTCACCTGCCCGAGACCCAGGGGAGATCTATATTTTTCTCACAATAGTCAATCACCAACAACTCAGACAAAAGTGGGAGAACTTATCTTAATTAATAAAATAGAGAGGATGCAATTATTTACAGCTCAGCCAGCCCAAGCATGAGTCAGCTACCTCTCATAAATCTTGAGATTAAAAAGAAACAAAAGGAGGCCAAATGATGGTGCCTTCTGTGCTTTGAGCCTGAACTCCCATGCAAGAGACATCTGGAAGCATGTATCTCTCACTGAGGAGATACAGAATAATAATAGAAAAATAGAAGGGAAGGAAAAATTAGAGATTATAATTTAATGTCTTAATACCAGGAGATGAGGGAACCCAGCACTTCTTTTCAGACAGAGACTGGATGTATTTTCTGATTCTTTTTGGGGTAAAGATATGTGGTGTAGAGCCATGTACCATAGGGCCCGGTACAGGAATTTTTCACATGTGAGTGAAAATAACCCAGTTGGTGTTAGTCATGCAGAATGTGTTAGCAGTTCAACAATGGCCTTAAACACTGAGTGGGATCCAATTTAAACCCATAAAAGTGAGGAAGTCTGGACTTGGAGCCTGCTCTCCTACCTGTGTACGCAGCCGTGCATGGAGGAGCTGTGGCATAAACAGCCTAGGAAGGCGTTGGGATTTCTTTTTACTTCATTAAACAGTTGTCATTTGTTTCCAAGGGTTTGATTTTATTGCTCCTCCTGTTTCACACAGCAGGAAATTAAAAAAAAAAAAAAAAAAGGCAGCCCAACACACAAGAAGCAGATGCAAATTTTTATTTGCTCGAATTCAGCTGAATGTAGGAGCTGGGGTTCCAGGTCGCTTCACAAAAATGTCTAAATGTCTGATGGTTCTGAATGTTATAAAAATATGTGAAATCCGTGCTCAGGCCTCTGAGGTGGGATCTTAGAGGTCTTTTCTAACCGTGGTGATTCTATGATTTGCCTTTTTGTGTTGTGTGGGAGCACCAGTCATGAGTACAAAATGCTTTCTGCAGTTACAGCCCAGGCTGAGCATGGACAGAAGATGGTTATCTTGCTTCTAGTGCCTTCCCATCCCTCTTCCCATCCCTGGAAGTGTCCAAGGCCAGGTGGAATGAAGCTCTGAGCACCCTGCTCAGGTGGAAGGTGTCCCTGCCCGTGGCAGGGGGTGGATGTGGCTGATTTCTTAAGGTCCTTTCCAACCAGAATCGTTCTGTGATTCTACAATTCCCTTCCTCCGCTGTCAGCCTCAGCATCATCCCTCTACCCTGCGGGAGCTGAGGAGCTGCCCTCCCTGGGGAGCACCCAGAATGTTCCAGAGCCAGCCCTCGCCCTCCCGAGTCCCTGCCAGGCTGTCGGAAGGGTCTCAGCCCCCGTGGCCACTCTGTGTCCTCAGGCTGTGCTCTCCGGGGCTGCTCTGCTTGAGAGCTGCTCACCAGACAGGGCAGGAGGCAGCTCTCGGAGCTTTCTTGGCAGGAGGGTGTGGAAAATGTTGGAAAGGAGAAGTGGAGCTCAGGCAGCCTGCAGCCATGTCTGCCTGGGGATCGGTGGTGTGCGCAGGGCCGGGAGCTCTGCTCCTCCATCAGCTCTGCTCCTCCATTCCTGCTCTGCTCCTCCAGCCCTGCTCTGCTCCTCCATCAGCCCTGCTCCTCCATCAGCCCTGCTCCTCCATCAGCCCTGCTCCTCCATCGGCCCTGCTCCTCCATCAGCTCTGCTCCTCCATCCCTGTTCCCAGTTTGTTGTTACTGTGAGCAGAACAGCAGCTCTTTGATAGCTTTCAGGGGGTGGGATGGAACAGACACCCTGCTGATTGGGAAAAGCCTTGGGTCTTTGTGCTGCTGACCCCAAGTGACACCGAGCAGTGACAGAGCCGTGCCCAGCGTGGGCTGGCGCTGTTGGAACAGGCATGACTGAGCTGGAAAGGGACCTGCTTTGTCTTTTGGTGCATGACCCAGGAGCTTTTCTGAGCACAGGTGCTCAGGCCGTGGTTTTCCCATCTGTTTTCCCGCTCGTTGCTCTGGGCTGGGTGACAGGGTGGGGACAGGTTGGACTCGTTGGTGTTGGAGGGCTTTTCCAGGCAGAGCAGAGCGTGGATCAGCAGCATTCTGGAGGATTTAGGTCTTGCCCTGTGCCATCCCTTTTCCTGGTGCACTGTGGTCCTTCTGTCCGTGCTGAGCTGAGCTGTGGTGCTGGATTGCAGCCCTCAGCAGTGGCTCTGTGGGTTACATAACCCCGTGCACAGAGCTGGCTGCAGCGAGACAAGCCAGCCGTGTCCTCTTGGAATCGAGAGGAACAGGGGTGCTATGGAAACCTAACTTGTTATTATTATATGGGAATGAAATTTATTATTTCGCTCTTCTGCCTCAGTTTGTAATTACGCCACGGAGCAATTTTTAGCCTTGGCAAGAAGGTGGTTTAGCATAAGACCAAAGATGCAGCTTAACTCAGTGTCTGCTGCAAATCCTGAGAGCAGTGCCGTGTCTGAGAGAGCCGGGCAGCTTCTCCTTCTGCCAGCAGCGCTGATTTATGAGTGTCATCCCTGTGGACGTTGCTGTGGTGTCCAAAGTTTACCAAGGATGTTTACCCAGACCTTGCAGAGTGTCTGAGGAGGGGTCAGGCTGCACTTGCGTGTCCTGCTGATCCCAGCCTGCTCTGGGAGCCTTCCAGTCCCCGCAGGGCTCGGGGCAGAGCGTGGCTGGTGCTGGGCACGGAGCACGCTGTGTGCCCAGCTCCTTGGGGCACTCTGTCTGTACCATTTTATTTGTTTTGGCCTTGCCTCTGTGTTTCCTTGCTCTTCTTTCCCTTTTAAACAAAGCAAATTTGCTGGTGGTTCGTGTGCGCCGCGAACGCCCTCTTGCACAATCGCCCTCGTGGCTTTCTGGGGAACGGGGAAGGGTAATTTTGGATTTAATCATTCAGCTGAGGCACAGTCCAAGACAGTTGCTTGAACCTGAAGTGAAGCATCATCCTCCCCAGAGGCTCCTCAGCCAGCACTGTCCGTGTTTGAGTTGCTCTGTGCAGGGAGGGGGCTCAGCTTGGGCTTCTGTTCTAACCAGCATGAATTGAAACAACAACAACAAAATCAATCTATTTTACTGCAGGAAAAAAAAAATCCATGAACTGTAAGGGCTGTGACTTTCTTGGTTTTGAAGATGTCTGTGTCAGCTCCAGGGACATGTGCCCTGGTGGGTCTCTCAGGGTTCATTTGCCCTTTCTTGGTGAGTTTTTCACTGTGCAATATGTGGGGACTTTGGGTGTTGGATTTACCTGTTGTAGCACTAAACACCTGGAGTTCAGGTGAATCAACACAGATGTGCTGGGGAACTTTGGAAAAGCCCTGAGCTGAGGAAGATTTAAACTGACTAAGAAAGGATTTCTGAGAGGAAGAATCAGTACCAGTGTCAGTCCCAGCACATGCTTGTGTGGGGAGTAGGCAACAATTTAATATATTTTATATAAAATATTGAATTGATTTTATTTTATATGAAATATTGAATTTATATTTTATATAAAATATTGAATTTATATATAATATTGAATATATTTACTTTTGTGTACCTGGTAAAGAACTGTCTCTTGGCCGTGCACATGCAAAGAGAAAGAGAAGAACCAGCACAAACAAGGCCCATGAAGCCACCTCAGCCTTACTTTGAGTTCTCCAAAGGGATGGAGAGTTCCAGCCTGGTTCTGGTCCCATGCACGAGGGAATGGCCAAGCCCCAGCCTGGGATGTCTCACCAGCCCGTGGCAGGTGCAGAAATCAAGCAGGGGACTCTGGGATGTGCCCTGTCCTTGTCAATGTGGTGGAGAAATCAGGGGAAAAGCGTCACAAAAACTGCAGGAAAGAGCTGAGCTGCTTGCCAGAATATGGAATAATGAAAGAAAAGGGGTGGCTGTAGTAGAAGGGAAAACACTGATTGTGAATCATCCATTGTCCATGACTTTTCTGCTGTAAAAGGTTGAATGGTCCAGGCTGTGTATTTGTGCTGGCAGTGAGAGATCTCTGCAATAACAGCCGTACCCTGTTTAGCTTTGCTACTATTTGGAGGATCCGTGCCAGGACTTATTGGAATCCCCCAGGCAGGCGTTTAGAAGATTTTTTAAAATTGGTGGGGCTGTGGGATCAGAAACCCTCGCTTGGTCTCCAGAGAAATTGGCTTTGTTTAGAAACAAAATCCTCAGTAGGATGCTGAAGTGTGTGAGGTGTTTTGTACGGCAGCGTTTAATGGGATCAGGAACGGGATACCTCCCAGTAGTGTTTGCAGGTATTAAATCATTAAGAGGATTAGCAGAGTTGCAAGACCTTTTTTTTTCCTTTTCCTCTAGACAGTTTATTCCACGTAATGATGTTCTTATAAAAGGATTAGAGGCGTTGGTCCTGTGAGAGAGGGGAACAGGCACTGTAGTGATCCTCCCTTTAACAGATCCCTGACAGGACCTGTAGTCTGAAGTGGATGGGATTATCCTTCCTCTGATTCCTCACAGAAAAATCATAGATCGGATCATGGGATGGTTGGGGTTGGAGGGGACCTTAAAGATCATCAGGGACACCTTCTGCCAGCCCAGGCCCCGTCCAGCCTGGCCTGGGACACTCCAGCTATGTGTGCATTGTGTGTTTTATTTGAGGGAGAGGCCTTTCTCTGCCCGGGCTGAGCAGGGAGGCAGCCTGCAGGAGCTCCAGGTGGGACAGGGCTGTGGCTCCAGCGTGGCACCAGCTCTCAGGAAGCAGACTGGGACTCCTTCCTGTGGGCTGTGGGACGGCTGCTGTGCTCTCCTCCTGTTTTTCCTGAGCCTGGGTCGGCAGAGGTGCTCTGGATAACCTGTGCTTGTCCTGGAACCCGTGGCACTTGCACACAGCTGTGCCAGGACAGGGGACGTGGCTCTGGGCTGTGGCAGGTGTCGGATCAGAGCCTTCCGTGTCCTTCCCAGGGCAGCCTGGAGGTTCTTGTTCCCCCCACCCCGTTCCCAGCCGTGGTGGCTCTTCCTAGAGCCCCTCGTTCCCCCTGAGCTGCAGCACGAGCTCTGGGGCACAGGAGGCTCTGCAGTTTGTGAAGGGCTGCAGAGGAGCTGCACAGAAGCTTTTACAGCCGGCACAGACGAGCCCAGGAGGGTCTGACCGAGCCAGAGGTCAGAGGTGAATTGTTCCAGTCGCTCTGGACAGGTGGAGATCAGTCCAGGCCAAGGGGAAGAGTTGAGCTGAGGAGAGCAGTGCAGGCAGGTTATCTCGAGGTCAGCTGCATCTGTCCAGGATAAGCTGATGACTTGGTTGAAGCTTTCTTCCAGAGCTCTTTCCAGGGAATCTGTCCTTTGGTCTCACCCCATACCTCCAGAAATGTTCAGAGTGGATTTCTCAGCCCCTGCTGTTTGGCAGAAGTGGACAATAACTCATCTCAGGCAGATCATGTTATAGTTTTGGCTCTCTCCTATCTGGAGTTCAGTTTTCAAAGGAACGGATAGAATTGGCTGTGCAAGTCCTGCTGAGCCCAGGAGATCCAGACCCTTCCTGGCTGCTGGGTCGGGCTGGTGTCGTTCCAGCTGAGGAGTCACTTGTGTCCCTGAATCCTGGAATTCCAAGGGGCTGTTGGATCTGGTTGTACAGCCTGTGGGAGTGGGTGGGTCCCTGGGTGGGCCCAGAGGAGGACACTGAGCAGGCTCAGTGCACAGGGGTCTGGAAAGAACCAGAAATGTGCATCACCTGCACGTGAGCTGACTTGAGAGCACTTGAGGAGTAGATTTAGATGGGATATCGGGAAGGAATTCCTCCCTGTGAAGGTGGGAAGGCTCTTGAAGTATCCAAGGCCAGCCTGGATGGGGCTTGGAGCAACCTGGGCTAGTGAAGGTGTCCCTGGCTAGTGACGGTGGAATTGAATGGGTTTTAAGTTCCTTTCCTACCCAAGCCACTCCAGGATTCTGTGATCCTGTGCAGGGATCAGATGGTTTTCTGTCTCCCGGACCCTTCTAGAGGGGCAGCTGAGGCCCAGGCAAGCTCTCCTTTTTCCTCTGTACCTACTCTGGGGCCTCTGAACATCAGCATTTTTGAAGCAGAAATATTCTGACTGCATCACAGAAGACTTTCTAATGCTAAAAGGAAGCAGCCCAACCACACACATTATTAATGCCAGAAATATGCAAATGGCTTTTGTACGGGAACCAGCAGCTCTATATTGGGTTCTAATTGGGTTTTGTTTTCAGAAGGAAGATATTTAAGGTTCTATACTGAACATGCTGCAAAAACATTGAGAGCAGAGCCCTCCAACCCAAACAATCACATTTGAAAAGAGCTGGGGGAGCTGGAATTGGTGTCGGCACCAGCACGGGGGGATTGGGGAAAGCCTGTCCTTTGGCCACTTCAGGCCACATCCCTGTGCTCTGTCTGTCCCTGGCTCTGGGGTCTGTCCTGCCCTCAGATTCACAGCACTGAGCATCAACCAGAGCTGCTGCTTCAGGAATTCTTGCAGTGTTTTCGTTCCAGTAGGGATTCGTGGGCCTGACTTTGAGTTATGGAGCCTTTGTGCTAGAGAGATGTTTACAACCAAACGGTGCCTTGGAAGCCGTTTCTCCCACGGAATCCTGGAAACGCTGTTATCTCCAGCTTCAGGAGGAACTTCTGCACAGAGACCACCCAGGACTCAGAGCTACCTGTCGCCAGAGCCCCTCTGCTGCCCGTGTTCCTGTGGGGAGGCTGAAATTTGGCACGGCTTGGGCTGAGCCCTCAGCACCTGGGAGGGCTGGATCCCCCAGCACAGCGTGGAACAGCAGAGATGGAGAAATCCCCATCAGCAGAGTTTCTGGCTTCCTGCATGGTGTCTTCAGCCTGGTGGACAGCAGTTTTGTCCTCGTTTCTGCTGGGGGAGCATCCCTCCTGAGAGCCTGCAGGATTCTCCCTGGTACCGCTGCACTCGTTTCACTCCTTCTCTTCCTGCTGGTTCAGGCTGCCAAGCGTTCCCTTCCTTCCTCCCCTGGAGCTGTTTGTCCCCCTGCTTTCCTTCAGAGGCTTTGCTTTATTTTATTTTGAACATCAGTTGCATTTTTATCATCTTTGCATCCTGCCAGTTAGTGATAAATGAACGAGGAGAGGACAGTGTCCCCGTTCTGTCACCTGCCCCATGGCTGGACCTGGTGGGCCATCAGCAGAGCAGTTTAACCATGCAGAGCAGTTTAACCAGCACACCAGTTTAACCAGCACACCAGTTTAACTAGCACACCAGTTTAACCAGCAGACCTGTAGCTTCCCCTCTTCTTCAGACCACAGTGGGAAGCAGCTCCTGCTGCTGCTGGGTTGGATGCTGCTTTTCAGAGGTGATGGAGGAACAGCCCTTGTCCTTGTCTCTCCTGGGATTTCCTCTAGCACAAGAGAGCTGGACAGTGGGATGTGGCCAGAGCGGAGGTGGACAGTGGGATGTGTTTGGAGCAGAGGTGGACAGAGGGATGTGGCCCAGGCAGAGGTGGACAGTGGGACATTGGGATGTGTTTGGAGCAGAGGTGGACAGTGGAATGTGGTCGAGGCAGAGGTGGACAGTGGGATGTGGCCGGAGCAGAGCTGTGCTCTGGGCAGGAGCTGGCCCAGCGTTACATAACGCACCAGAGACACGTTCAAGTGATTAATTTGAGGCTCTGGCAGCCGCTTCCCTGTAATAATATTTTAAACATTACTTTTCCACTGGCCCTTGCCAGCGATCGTTATTTTGCGCTGTGGAGGCTGTAAAATTTCACTTCAAGGATGGGTTTCACTCCCGTTACAGAATGTGTCTGGAATGTGCAGATGTTTCCTTCGGGGAATAGGGAGCCAATGGGCTCTAACACATCAGCCCTGTGGGGAGGACTCGACGTGCTAAGCAGCCCTATTCACAGAATCCCAAACAAACACACACACACGGTCCGTGGAGCTGCACCGGGCGTGAGGCTCTGGCCCTGGGCATGGAAAGCCAGGGGCTGCTGGAGTCAGGGAGGTTCTGGGCTGGGATGGTCACAGAGGGGTCCCTCGAAGGGCTCTTACACGGTCCCACATGTTCCTGTTTTCTGGAAGGAGCTCTGGCTGGCTGGGTGCAGACAAGGGGGCTCGGAATGGCGTGGTCTCTGAGGTGCCTTCCAACCCAAACCGTTCTGGGGTTCTGTTGGCTTTGAGCTGGAAGAGCGCAGGGTTGGGTGGGATATTGGGAAGAAATTCTTGACTCAGAGGGTGGGCAGGCCCTGGCACAGGTGCCCAGAGAAGCTGAGGCTGCCCCTGGATCCCTGAGGTGTCCAAGGCCTGGTTGGACAGGGCTTGGAGCAGCCTGGGATGGTGGGAGGTGTTGGGGTTGGAACTGGGTGAGCTTTAAGGTCCCTTCCAACCCAAACCATTCCATCGTTAACCTCCCACAGGTATCCAGGGCTTGTGCATGTCAAGGACAAAGCAGCTGCTGTGGATGTGCCAGAACTAGAGAAAATGGGAAGATGGGATTTAATTGCACAAAAAAATAGTTTGCATGGAGAGCGGAGAAGACCGAAAATTGCTTTTTATGGAACAGCTGCAAATTAAGGAGCTTCAAATTAAGGCTATAACCATCCCCGAGGGGTATGTGATGGAGCTGGTCCTCTTTTAATAGGATGACACAGCAAAGCAATAATTTCTTTACTTCCCAAATTTTCTCTTTCCTTATCACTGCAAGGAAGGGGAGAACAAAGCGTTGGGGCATCAGGTCCTTAAAGAGGAGCCCTTAAAGGGTCACTCATGGACACAGGGGAAACTCAGAGGGACTTTGGAGGGACAGGACAGGGGGGAATGGCTTCACACCAGCACAGGGAGGGTTAGATGGGAGAAACTCTCCCTGTGAGGGTGGTGGAACACTTCCAGGGCGTGTGTTTCCCAGAGAGGCTGTGGATGCTCAAAACTCTGCCTCTGGCATTGTGAGAGCTCTTACAGAAAACAGATATACAAGATAGGAAGGAGAAATGTTGTGATGAGCGTGGGCTCAGCTCAGGCCCGTTGAACACTGATAAGCAAAAGAATCTCGAGGAAAAGTCTGTGTCCAGCAAGGTTGGGAAGAGTAAAGAGTTTTTCAAGTGTATTGGGAATTAAAGGAATTAGATGATACTGGTCTGTTAATAGATGACCATGGTCAAATTATCAATGAAAATACAGACAAGGCAGGAGTGCTCAGTAAATATTTCTGTTTTCTGTTTGGAAAAAAGCCAGGTGATGTATTTGTATCATATGAGGATGATGAAACACTTTCCACTCCAACAGTAACCGAGGAGGATGTTAAACAGCTGCTATTAATGTTAGACCTTCTTAAACCAGCAAGTTCAGATATTTTGCATCCAAGAATTTTAAAAGATCTGGCTGAAGAGTCCTCTGGGCTATTAATGTTCGCTTTTAATGGATTTTTGGGCCTTAGGGAGATTCCCAGGGACTGGATCAAAACAAACACGGTGCCAGTGTTAACAGAAGGTAAATGAGGTGGTACAAACATTTATTAGCCCAGTGTCCTGATTTTCTGTCCCAGGGAGAAACAATGCTGTGCCTAGCATGGCATTAGCTAAAAATTAAAGGGAATGGTGTAATTAGTGGCAGTCAACGTGGAAAATCTACTTATGGAAAATAGATCTCCCAAACCTCTGCCTTTTAACTGACTTTGCAGATGGAGGAGCAGAAGATGCTGACGTTGATGTAATACACATTAATTTCTGCAAGAAGTCAGAATTTGAATTCTGAGTCAAATTTTTGAGTTTGACTCCATGTCACGTGTATTTGTCAGGAATTGGGATGAACAAATCAACACTACAGATATTGAAGGGATTGAACAGTGGCTTCAGAATGTTTCATAGAATGATAGACTTGACCAACATGATTGTTTGGGTTGGAAAACACCTCAAGGCCATCAAGTTCCAACCCCCTGCCATGAGAAGGGACAGAAGGGACACTTCACACTAACTCAGTTTGCTCCAAGCCCCGTCCTGCCTTTAAGGTCCCAAACCTTTCAGTGATTCTCAGAGTGTTTATGTGAGATGGGAACATCCTCTGCAAGGCTGGGAGCAGCCTGCTTGGGCCTGACACAGGAACTGGTGTGGAATCCGATGGTTTGCCGTGTTTGAGTTGTTGGATAAACCGTGGAAGCAGCCCTGACGTCAGGACTGCAGGGAGAACACAACTGGCTTGTGCTGCAGCCGTGCTTTGCTCGGGGCTGGGGTCTGAACTTGCTGCATTTTGCTTTTTGCTCTCCTGCTCCGGGGGTTTGGTGTGGCAGGCCGTGGCTGTGAGCTCGGGGCTGTGCTCAGCATCGCAGAGCAGTTTACTTTGTGCTATTTTTAAACATACCAAGAACTGATCTGGCGGCCCCAAATCCACGAGTTTTCCCTCTGGGAGGAAGAAAGTAAGTCAAGAGGCTCAACAGCTCTCCAGCACAGGCTGTGCTGCAAAATCCTGCTCCAAGTTGGTCTCCATCGCTGAGAACGCTCTGCCAGGCCTGGACCTGAGCGGGTTTTCCTTTCCTCTTGTCCTTTTCCCCATCGGTGTTTTCAGGGAATATCTCATGCTGGAACTGAAGGATGTTGGTGAGAGCCTGAAACGGGGAGCCTCTTAAATGAGATGTTGTTGGTAAAATGTATTGGAGGTGAAAATCAAGTGACAGACAGGGCGAAAATAGACACAAAACTGTTTTTCTTCAGCAGGCTTCCAGGAACCTGAAAACTTGGAGGTGTTGGAGGGGGCTGTTAGCTAAAGGCTGAACAGATTGGGACTGTCAGCTGTGAAAGGTCTGAGGAGCGTTATCTGCCCTGGGAAGGGACAGTCCAGGACTGGGACAGGGGGAATGAGAGGTGGGTCCTGGCAGGTGTGTGTGGAGCCAGGCTGGTGCCATCCCCACCCATGTGCTCCTGTGCCTGCAGGAGGTATGGGCTGGGGAATTTGGGAACAGGACCTGGAGCTCAAACTTCTCAAAGGACTCAGGAGGAAATGGCCAAAAACCCCTTTCAGTTTGGTGTGCTGAGCTTTGTGCTGCTCCAGAGCAGGAGGGATCAGGGTGTGGTGACATTGTCCTTCAGCCACCTCGTGGCTTCATCCATGGGACTTTCCCGTGTCCCCTGGATCCAGTGTGCCTCTGTGTCTGCTTTACCTGCCATCAGAGGCTTTGCCTGCCTGCTGCTGTTTCTCCTAAATCCTCAATCCTTTGTGAACTCTGGGGCTCGGGGTGACCTGGGCTGGTGGAAGGTGTCCCTGCCTGTGGTGGGAGGTGGGACTGGGTGATCTCAGAGGTCTCTTCCCACCTGAAGCACTGCAGGATTCCCTGATCCCCTGGGAGGGCTGAGTTTTGCTGCTTGTGGCTTTGTTTTGCCTTTGTTTGTGCTGCCAGTGCCTGACAACGCACTGGCTGTTCCTGCGTGAGAAATGGGAGAATTATTTCCCAGCTGTTTGAAGAAATTGCTTTTGATCTGATACTGCCTTATCAGTCTCACATTCTCTCAGCTGGCTTGTGCCCTGGATTCAGCTCAGGAGTGGTGTGAAGGTTTTTGCAGCTCTCCCTGTGCTTTGGAGGATCAGGCAGTCCCTGGTTTTCGTGGCTCTCATTCTGTATCAGTGATGCCCAAATTGTTACCCTGTCCCTTTTGGAGTACAAAACACAGATAGCCCAGAAGGTTACCAAGGAATAGCCCATTCAGAGTTCACCAGTGTTTGCAGACAGGACGTGTGCTTTGGAGAGGACTTCCTGGAGCTCTCTGTGTCCCTTGGCTCCATCTCCCCTGTCAGTTCAGTGACACATCCCTGTGATCATCCCAAACCTCCTGTGAGCCCTGCCTGTGCCTCCCTTCTGGTGTACTGCAGGATTTACGGTGCTAGGAATAAACAGCATCGGGGTTTTTTTGTTCCTCACATCCCTAGAGGACAGCTGTCCAAGGAAGAGCCTCACTTAGAAAATAAATACAAATTGAGTAATAAAAATCCATATTATCTACGCCATTCCCTGTCCCAGTGGTGAATTAATATCAGTAATACCTAAACATTTATTGAAAACTCTTCAGTTTGTGTAAGGAAGATTAAGCACTGAGTAGCTCAGCTGTGTAATCCCTAAATTACAGCTTCCAGAGGGCTCCTTTTTATGGCAAGATCAAATGTTCCTGGGCTCCCAACTGGCTTGGGGACGTGCTGTGTGTTCAGGAGAGCAGAGCTGGGCGCTGGGGTCGCTGTGTGCTGGCACACAGTGGCACAGGACGTGGGACAGATGTGTTTTGGGGGAAAACGTGGGGATCTGCGTGGAAAGCAGTTGGCTTTGGGCTGCAGGCCTCTTAACAGAATCTGCTTGAGCTCTGCCACGTGTGCGAGGAGGATACTTGGATTTATCACATCTCTGGTTGCTTTGCAGACTTTCCACGAACCAAACGAGCATTTGCAGGGCTGACATTTCCCTGGCTGGAGCTGCAGACAGCTCGTTTACGTGCGGCGCTAATTACGGACATCAGCTTGGTTTCAGTGTTTGGGTTGCTGCTTTCCCGAGCTGGAGTCTCCGCAGTTCCCGTCCTTTCCCACCGAGGTGTCACACGGCTGGGTGACACCTGGGGCTCCTTCCTTTGCTCGGTGCCACACAAAGTCACCCTTGGCAGCGAGGGGAGGAGCACGGCCCCGGTCAGTGCCGGCTGCTGGTCAGTGCAAGTGACCTGCTCGGGGGTGGCTCAGAAGGTGTGAGGGACCTCTCAGAACAGTGACCATCCCTGTGTCCTCCTCCCTGTCCCCCTGGAGCACCCTCCTGGCCTCCCCGAGCCCCCTGGTGACCCCCAGTGCCCCCCTTGCCCGTTGTTCATGTGTCGGGAGCGCGGGGATGGAATCAGCTCCGTGCAGGAATAACAATGACTTGTGAGAGGAGCCGAGCTGCGGGTCCTGGATTTGGGGAGCCCCCCGGCAGCCCCCAGGCCGGGGGAGAGGGGTGGATGGAGCGCACCATGATGCCATGGCTCCAGGACAGCCCTGCCAGAGCGCGACGTCGCTGCATGAGGTAACTCGTCCCCTTTGTTCCAGAGCCTCCATCCCTGCTCCGGCTCCACGGCCATATTTGGGAAAGTCTGCGGGAAGCTGCTGGCTGCGGGGACGTGAGGAGCTGCTCCTGGAGCCACAGCTGCTCTGCAGACTGCTCCCACCTGCAGGAAGGGCTTGTCCTGGCCTTGCTGGGGCTGCCCTGGCCCTGGTGTGAGTGCCCCGTCAATGGCTGGGCTGCCCTGGCATGACAGGGGTGCCCTGGCTACTGTGAGGATGCCCTGGGTGTGGTTGGGACGCCCTGGGTGTGGCTGGGACGTCCTGGCTGTGGTTGAGATGTCTCTGGGGTGCTCTGGGTGTCTCTGGGATGCCCTGGGTGTGGCTGGAATGCCCTGGGTATGATTGGGATGCCCTGGGTGTCTCTGGGACACTCTGGCCATGGTTGGGACACCCTGGCTGTGATGGGGGTCCCCTGGCTTTGGCAGGTGTGTCCTGCCTGTGCATCCTTGCAGGTGTTTGCATCCTGCAGTGTTTTTATCCTGCAGTGTTGCATCCTGCAGTGTTTTTATCCTGCAGTGTTTTTATCCTGCAATGTTTTTATCCTGCAGTGTTTTTATCCTGCAGTGTTTGTATCCTGCAGTGTTTGTATCCTGCAGTGTTTGTATCCTGAAGGTGTTTTTATCCTGCAGTGTTTGCATCCTGCAGTGTTTGCATCCTGCAATGTTTTTATCCTGCAGTGTTTGTATCCTGAAGATGTTTTTATCCTGCAGTGTTTTTATCCTGCAGTGTTTTCATCCTTACAGGTGTTTTTATCCTGAAGGTGTTTTTATCCTGCAATGTTTTTATCCTGCAGTGTTGTATCCTGCAGTGTTTGCAGCCTGATCTCCTGTGTTTGCTGCAGGGGGAGGCGCGGGCGCAGGAGCAGAGCGAGTGTAGGTGGGACTGTGTCACCTGTGGTGCCCTGAGCTCTCAGCTCCGTGTTTCCCTGCTTCTCAGAGCACAGCTCTCCCAGCCCCCTTTCCTGAGCTCTGCGGGGCCTGTGGGCCCAGCCTTGGATTTACCCCTGCAGATCCCAGGGTTTTGTTGTGCTCAGGGAGAGGCAAGGCCGTGAGGTGAGGGGGGAGCCTTCATCCCCTGCTCAGGGACCCCCAGTGATGAAGTGACCTGCTCGTGGTCCTGCAGGAGCTGGAGAGACATCTGGGTGTGCTCCTGGCTCTGCTGCCCTGTGAGGGCATTTTGGGAGTGCTCTGTCTCTTCAGGAGAGCACAGAGTGTACAGAACATTGCAGAGATGCTCATCTCGCCTTGCGTTTCGTATCAACAATCAGGGTTTTGCTGTAGGAAGAGAAACATTCCATTTTTAGATGAGTTTTTGTGAAGAAGTCTTTTGGGGCAAATTCCTCAGAGAGAGCCGAGGACTTGGGCCAGCATTCGAAACTCATAAATTCAAAATGAACAAATAAATTGTCATCGTGCTGTGGCAGCCTCGGGGAGAAGAGGGTGCTCACAGCTGCCTGCCACCAGTGCAAGGCCCCTCTTGGTGCTGGGCTGCAGCTCTTGGGGGTGATGTGTGGTGGAGCTGGAATCCTTGGAAAATCTTTGGGAAATCAGCATGACTGAAACCAGTAACTGGGGGTGAAGATCTCCATGCGCCATTTCCCTTCTGTCTGAGTTGAAAGGCAGAGAACTCCTGGTGCAGGAGAGCTGTGAGGATGTTCCAGCCCCTGCTGCAGGACCGCAGCATTGCTCCCAGTGCCCAGCACAGAGGAAAATCCATGGTTTTTCAGATTTCCATAACCATTTGTGGAAATAATCTCTGTCCTCACCTCTGCACACACAAGTGCTGCTGCTTCTGCTGTGCTTCCTTGGAGAGGTGCAAGCCAAAAGAAAAAAAAAAAGGAATCTGATCAGCAAAAGCCTGTAATTTTTC
Source organism: Bombycilla garrulus (assembly GCA_013400315.1). NCBI lineage: Eukaryota > Metazoa > Chordata > Aves > Passeriformes > Bombycillidae > Bombycilla > Bombycilla garrulus. The sequence goes on from VXBU01001457.1 coordinate 132,489, forward strand.
CTGGCTCAGGCAGGCAAAAGCACACAGGGTTTTTCCTGCTCTTTTCTGGAAAGTCGGTTCTGTGTGTCAGGCGGGATCAGCTCTCCTTTTGTTCCTGGAGACAGGGAGGTGTTTGCCATGGCAGTTTGGGAGCAGCCTTTGGGCTGTGCAGGGCACCTCTGGGGCACTTTGTGCATGTGGCAGGGGATGGAAGGCTCTGGAAGCTCTGGGCCTCGCTGAGCCCCACAGCCTCTCAACAATCCCTGTGCTCACTGGTCACAGGGTGGGGAACGGTGCAGCCTGGCTTTTCACAGACTCCTGGGATGGTTTGGGTTCAAAGGGACCTCAAATCCCATCCAGTGCCGCCCTGCCATGGACAGGGACACCTTCCAGTGTCCCAGGCTGCTGCGAGCCCTGTCCAACCTCACCCTGGGCACTGCCAGGGTCCAGGGGCAGCCACAACCTGTGTCATGGGGTTGAAACGGGAGCACTGCTGGGCTTTGCTTGAGCTTTCCCTGGCCTCTCTGGAGCTCTGCTGCCCCACAGAAATCTCAGCCTTGGTGGTGGCTCCCAGACCCGAGCTCCTCTCCTGGGCCGTGCTCTGCCCCCGCCGCGCGGGCTCCTCTCGCTCCGACGCTTCTCCCTCTCTGGATGCTTTTCCCATTACTGTTCTGGCAGGGCTCCCTGCACCAAAAGGGCTGGGGAAGTTCTGCCCTCCCTCTCCCTCCCTCCCTTTTTGTGAGATGGAGGCAGAGCGGGCCCACAAATGACATAATGAGAGCATGACATCAGGCTTGGCAGCGGGGCCGCCCATACTCTGCTGAACATTGAACATTATATGTTCCGTGGAGTGAGGGAGCAAACAGCAGGGCCCAAAACCGGCCTGGCCACAGCAGTGTGCAGGAATAACCCCCGGGCTGGCACTGAGGGGACTTCTGAGGATCAGCGAGGGATGGGGTGGGTGGCACTGAGCCCTCCTGCTCCCTCCTGCTCCCCACAATCAGCACCGAGCCCTCCTGTTCCCTCCCTCTTCCCTCGGCGCTGCTGTGGGGCAGCAGCTGAGGAAGGAGCTGAGGAAGGAGATGAGGAAGGAGCCAGTTCTCGATGCCTTTTCCCCCAGAATTCCCCAGTTCTGTGGCAGCAGGTCGGGCTGGTGGTGTCTGTGAGGGATCCACCCTCCCTCTCTCTGTGTGCTGGGCTGTGGTATCCACAGCTCCCGAGAGGCTCAGGGATGCACCCGGCATCACACAGGGAGCCCTCACGGCGCTGGGATGGAGCTGAAGGCTCCCAAGGCTCAGGCTGACGCCCTCATTACTAAATATTCCCTTATTTCACAAAGCTTCACCTTCCTCACTAAACCACCTCCCTTTTCCAGAAGTGTTTGAATCTCTCTCTTTGCTGGGCTGGGAAGTGGAACGTGGCAGTGTGGGGAGCTTTCGGTAACACACCTCGTGTCCTGTACAGTAGCTGTTGGTGAGTTTTGGTGCCCCACGTCCCACAGAATGACACTGCGTGGCATTTCACAGCTGTGGAAACTGAGGCAGGACTGAGGAAGTTGTGGCTCGTGGCTGCCCTTTTCCAGCAGGCACAGCATGTTCCGAAAGTCAGAGGAAATGACATTTTTCTTTCTCCTGGTGAGGCGGGCGTCAGGCTGTGTGTGCAGAGAATGTCAATGGAGAGCCTTGTTTGCTGCTGGCTTCAGCTCTGCTTTGAACCTGCTCCGAATTTCCTCCGGCCTGGCAGTGGGCTGGGAAAATACAGTCGTGGCAGTTTGTGGTACCGCCAGGCTGAGCTCTATCCCACAGCCTTTGCTTTGCTCAGAATTTCCTGGTTTATTTCTCTTTCTGCAGCCCAGCTTGGTTCACAGCCACCCCTGCCATGCCAGGAAGGCATAGGATGATTTTCCATGCATACTGGAGAGGGAGCAGTGGGAGAAGGCAGCTCCCTGGCTCCTGGCTGGAGCTGGCGGGCACTGGATCCACCACCATTCCTCACTCCTCCCAGCTGTCCTGTCAGCAGCAGCTCTGCTTCCGTTGCAGCTCTGCACCCCGGAGGTCAGGGAGGGTGAAAACTGAGAGGTTTTATACCAATTCCTCATGGGGTTGGGAAGGCAGGGAAGTAGCAAGGGAGTTTCCCTGGTTTGTGGGTGCCAGGGGGTGCCTGGCCTGGATGGAGCTCAGCAGTGTCTAAGGATGTGGGAGACAGGTGGGAACCAAGGCCTTGGCACCCCTGGGCAGTATCTGGGCTGTAATGAGGTGACAAAGTGCCAGGGGTTGGGTTTGTTGCAGCCTGCAGGGGTTCAGGCTCTGGAGCTGAGCCCAGCTCTCCGCTGGGAGTGCCAGGGGTGGGACAGCTCTGGTGGCAGATGGGTGGGCTCAGCTATCACACACCAGCTGGGCCCTGAGCGTGCAGGATGCCAGCCAGGGTCCTTTAGCAGCAGATAAAGGAGAGCAAGGCACAGAACCCTCTCCAGCCGTGAGACACGACAGCGCTGGCACCCAGAGCCAGGATCCGAGTGTCCTGACACCTTCCCCAGCTCCTCTTGCCCCACGCTCCCCCTGCAGCCAGGGAGCACCGTGGACGAGGCTCTTGGAAATGGCACAGCCCTGTTTTTGGAGCAGCTGAATGGTTTGTTTTGGAGGTTTTGCTTGTCTGGGCGAGGAGCGGGAAGGCATCTGAGCTGAAACTCCCATTTCCTTTCCTTGGACTTGAGGTGCTGCTTAAAAACAAAATGGGCGACTTCCAGGTATTTCAGAGGAGAAGGGAAATATTTGTACTGGTGTCCCTGTAAGGTGCCTGGTTGGAGGTCTGGCCCTTCTGGTCCTTCGCCACACGGCTGCAGAGGGGTTCAGTGCACAGAAAATGCTCAAGGAGAGAAAAGTGGAGCTGGGGCATCCCTGAGGGAGGGTCTGTCCTGGCTGGCAGCGCTGGATTCCAGCCTGAGCTGTGCTCGTGTTCCAGGTGGGAGCTGGGAGCAGGTTTGGGTGTGACCCTGCTGTCCCCTGTGCACAGTGTGGCTCAGCCAGGAATGCTCTGTGCTCCTCCTCTGCTGTCCCAGGTGCTCTGAGACAGAGATCGCTGGCGTGATTGGATATTTTTGTTAACTTCCTTTTCTTAATGTAGTTATTGAGCTTTTATTTTGCACATTTCTTGGACTTCTGTATTGGTGTTGCTGGTGAACTTTTCTGAATCCACTCTCAGCTTGGCAAAGAACTCCCCGACAGCAAAATCAGGGAAAATAAACCTTCTAAAGAGACATCCATCCCTGTTACTTATCCCCAGTTTCCTGGAATTGTACACAATTTCCCTGCCAGTTTGGCAGAATTATTTTCATTTGGATAAATGAAGTTTAAATGTCAGATCAAACCAATAAGTAATTGATTAAGGGGTAGAAATGGCAGGTGAGACAGCCAGGAGAGGTAAGAGGAGGTGTTTGTAGGAAAAAAGGTGAGAAAGGAGAGGCAAAGTGTGTCCAGCACTGTCCTCTCCTGGGAGCTCGGCCAGAAATCCGTGAGGGATAAGAACCATCACAAGGGCTTGGAGAAAGTATTTTGATGCTGCTAAAAGGAAGTTTAGGCCGAAGGAGATTTTTCTGAAAACGAATAGTGAAGTTTATTGGGAACAAGTGGAGGCTGATGAGCGAAACTTTCGCTTCTTCTCTGACTGACATTTAAATCTGGGGAGGAAGACGGTGGGTGAGGAGGGAGCTGGGCTGGACAGGGAGAGTTTGGTTTGGATGAGCTGAAGGCTGTTGGTGTTACTGGGTGCAACTGGAGATTTTTTTTAAGCAGCGTTCCTTTTAGAATGACAGTCTGTCCTGATTTCAAATGGAAAATATTCTTTGTTGCTTCTTCTTCCATTTTAAGCCGTTCCAAAGAGAGACAAAAAGATGTTTAAAACGTGGAGTTGACGCATCAATTGTGTAATTACTGATCAGGGCTTTGGCATGAGAAACACACTTGGAAGTTCGTCATAAATTTCTCTCTGAGTTAATTACTACTTGAGTCTAAAGTACTTCTTAATGACTTCTTTGAACATAGATTAGACTTGAATGTCTTTTAAGAGGGTGCATCACATTTAGTGCCACGTGTGGCACGGTGTAATTGCTCCAGGTGTGCTGCACAGTGGGGGCACATCCCGAGACTCCTGATCTCTTTTTACAGGTTATATGAGCAGCAAATGCTTTATGGTTTTGGGAAAGGTGTTTTCTTTGGCTGGGAAAAATGCTCTGCCTTCAACACCCCACATTTCCAGTCGGGATTCTGGCTGGAGTTTGGAGAGAGGCTCTTCTGAGGTCTGGTAATGGAGGTGTGACAAAATGGAGTTGAACGAAGGCTGAAAATGTTGTTTTTTTTTTTCCTTTCCCTAGGGATCTTTCCAATAACAGGATCAGTGGTTTAGATGTTGAGCTATTCAGAAACCTGACTTCACTGGCAAAGCTGTAAGTACTTGCTGTGCCCCCCAGTTCTCCCAGTGTCCCCCAGCACAGCTGGGCCGGGCCCTGGCTCCTGTTGCACTGGTTTGCTTTGTTCTTGCTCCACCTCATCTCCCGAGCTCCACTGGTCCTGTCCATGGGCTCCTTCCCTTTATCTGCTCACTCTGGTGATTTGGGAATTCCTGGGGTTTGGATGGGCAGGGTTTGACCCTCTGCACTGCTGGGTGGGGAGGAGCTCAGGGCCAGAGAAGGAGAATTATCACAAGATATCTGTTGATACTGGAAGGAACCTTAAAGTTCTTGAAGCACAACTTCCACTGTCCCAGAGTGCTCCAAGCCCCATCCAGCCTGGCCTGGGACTCTTCCAGGGATGGGGCAGCCATGGCTTCTCTGGGAACCTGTGCCAAAGCCTGCCCACCCTCACAGGGAAGAGCTGCAGTGGTGAGGAGGTTGCTTCTAACATGATGAACTTTTCTCTCTTTCACAGAGATATAAGCCACAACCAGATTTCTACATTAGAAGATGGAATATTTGATAATTTATTTAATTTAAGTGAAATGTAAGTTCACCTTCTTTGTTTCCCAGCTCTTTCTTTAGACCTTTCCTTGAAGCATCCCTTCCTTTCCTGGTGGGGTGTGGGGCTTGGAGAGGTACTGGGAGGTGCCCACCCAAACTGCTGCTTTTTGGGGTGTCTCCAGTTCCTTCCTCAAGCTGTGTCCTGCTCTGGGTCCTGTTCTCCTCCAGTCCTGAGCTCTTCCTGGTCTTTACCTCTGTCTCCTGGGCATCTTCAACCTCTGCTGCTGCCTCCTTGTCTTCCTGGCTTCTCTCCCACGCCAGCTCTGCTGAGGTTCTTGTCTCTGGCCATGCTCTGGGTCACACTGTCCTGTTTGCATGGCCACACCTGGGGACTGGAGCACCCAGTGACTCCTGCAGCATGGTAGGTCCTGACTGCGTGTCCAAGCCGGCTGAAGATGTTGTCCTTAAGTGATTCAAGTTTTTAGGTTTTGTTTTTTAGTTGAAGTCTTTGATTTTATGTGAAGGGAGGTGAGGGGAAGCCACACATTTCTAGGAGAGATCCCTGAAGTGGCAGCACAGATGGCAGTTCTGCCTCTGGATGAGCTGAGGGATTGACCCCGTGCAAGCCCTCGTGGCAAGCCAGAGAAAAGCTCAGCCCCACACTGTCCCCGAGGACAGGACACGAAGAGCATTCTCAGCTTTGCAGTTTGCTCACAGGTGCCTCTGAAAAGACACCAAGGGCCAGGGGTGGGTCCCAGGGAGCCTGTCCCTGCTCAGCCTGGTGGCAAAGTGGTGCTTTCAGCCCCAGAGTTGGGGCTGAGCCCTGCAAACACCCAGCCCTGCTGGTACCAGCTCCACACACAGCTCTGGCTCTGTCCTGCTCAAAGCTGAGTGCCAAAGATTCCAATTTGGATCAAGCTTAGCTGCAATTAAAGTTTCCCTCTTTTCATTGAGTTGCCTCATGGAAAGATTATCATTGACTTTGCATTTCTTTTTTTGACAGATCAGTTTTATTCTCTTAGCTGTTTTTTAATGGGGCTGTAAATAGTCTCCCCGAGCAGGAGAGGCTGCCCTCATACCCTGGGGCCCTTGCATGGCAGATTATTTTAGATATATGATTGTGTCTGTCATTTACTTCTAATTGCCACAATTATTTGTAGAGTTAAAAAAGTACTTGGAGTACTTGCCTAATTCTAGCCTCTAGAAAAATCACGTTAATTATTGCTTGATTCCCTATTCATTAACTCCTCTCCCAGTTATTCCGAAGCCTTTCAGAGGAGTGGCACAGATGGGAGCAGGGAGGGCTTGGCACACTGCTGTAATTAAGGCTTAGCACATGTCACATTAATCCCTAACTTGTTCTGATCTCCCTCTGACAGAAACTTAAGTTGGAATCCATTTGTTTGTGACTGCAAACTGTCCTGGTTGCCCCGCTGGGTGGAAGACAGAAAAGTGAGAGTCCTGGAGGTGTCAGACACGAGGTGTGCCAGCCCCCCCGAGGTGGCCAACCTGTCCCTCTTCGATGTCCCGTTCCCCAATGCCACCTGTGGTAAGGAAGGGCTGTGGGGTGCGGGTGGCTGAGTGGGAGTGATGGGCTCAGGGGGGGCTCCTCAGGCCTGGAGTGAGCAGTTCCACGCAGTGGAGCAGGTGTTGGTCACACAGCCTGTACCCTGGTGCCCTAAGGAGCACGGCAGTCACAGCAGGGCTGGGATTAGCCCTGACCACAAACCAGGCACCGCAGCACTGCCTCCATCACCTGCAGCTCAGGCTTTCCTTCTCCCAGGGTTTGAACAGGCTCACCTCGAGCACTGAACTTCACAGGAGATGGTGGCACCCCAGGACAGGCTGAGCTGGGCCTTGGCAGGTGGCAGGGCTCCACTCTGGGAGCTGGATGAGCACTGATCTACATTTTACTGACTGCTGGGCCAGGAGAAATGGCAGGCAGCGATTCACTGCAAAAGGGAGAGCCCTGAGAAAACTAATCCTGCCTGGGTGCTCGGGTATTCTGGAATAAGAGAGAGGGGGGAGAGCAAGGGCTCCCTGTGTGGCAGGCAGCAGGAATCTCCTTTAATTTGGGATCCGTGTGACAGGAGGGTGCAGGGATGAGCACCCAGAGCTGCTGGCAGCCAGCTGAGCTGCCTAGTGAGGCACGGTGTTCCCCAGGACCAAAATCAAGGTGGTGATTGTTCCTTTCCCCCCAGCAAAGCGTGCAGCATCTTGCAGGAATTATCAAAGGGAAAAACACTTGGCGCTGTCGCTGCTCTTGGTAATTAGTTGTTCCCTCTTGAACTACTTTAAGCCAGTGTGGAAACAATAATGTGAGGCTGCCTTCTGGGTAACTCAGTGTAATGGGAGTAGGCTGGGACAGCCTGCCAGCTCCTGACAGCTCTCAGTGACCGGCAGGGGATGAAGGATGAGCAGGCTGGTGGTGGAAAACAGAGCAGTTCCCGTGCCGTGCTCCTCTCTGGGGACTGCTCTTAGGAGAAGTGGCTCAGCATTTGCAGGAAGGCCGTGGAGGAAGCTGGGCAGTTGGATGGGTTTGATCTGGGAAGATCACACGAGGCTGGAGCTGTTGAGATGTTTGGGGGAGATGTTGTAGCAACCAGCAGCGCAAACGTGGCCGGGCCGCGTGGGCAGAGGCCGAGGGAGAGGCCCTGCCTGGGTGTTTGTGGCAGGGAAACGTCCCAGCCCGTGCAAGGCAGAGAGGAGGGCTGACCCCCAAGGGAATGAGCTGTTCCTCTGGGGCTGGGGCTGTCCTGGCCCTGGGTCCATGCCCGGGTGTGTCCCTGGTCCTTGTCCCAGCACGTGTCGTTCCCATGGGTGTCCCTCTACTCTGCTCAGTGTACTGGGCCTGGCGCTGCCCTCCTCTCCAGCACCACGTTTTCCTGCAAGGAGGGAATCTTGGCTCTCCCCATGGAGAAAGGTGCCTCAGGGAGTGGGCCTCAGGCTTGGGTGGGTTGCCTGAGGGAGGTGGAGAGTCCATCGGTGTCCCCGCTCTGTCCCCAGCGTGCCTCTGCCCGAGGGTGTTTGGTTTTGGATTTGCTGCTGGAGGTCCCAGGCAGCAGATGTGAAACATTCTGCACTGACCAAGGCAGGGTACCACCAAAAGGACACCCTTTTGTCATGGTCTCACTTGGTGGCGAGTCCTGTGGGCTCCTCTGAGTGTCAGACTCGGCGGCTCCATGTCCCACGGGAGTGTCAGGCTCTGCAAAGCCCTGTTTTATTTACTGAGTGCTGCTGCACCATAAATCTGTGTGACTGGCTTGTTATTTCTGTCATCACTAATTAGCATAAAGAGTTTGGAAACTGTTGCTGGGGGATTAAAGACTTCCCAAGCAAGTCTCAAAAAGGAAATGCTCGGAGTGGGAGAATTCCATTGCCAGGAGTGTGGGGTGGTTCTCTTGGAGGGTCTCACCAATCCGTGGCATCCCAGAGCCTGTTTTGCAAGAGGATCTTCTGTTCTGTCCCGCAGGAGCTCAGTACATCACGTGTCTGACAGGCAACCACACGGAAGAAGCTGAGCTTGTCATCCTCTTCACGTCTGTCCACCCTGGGAACCTCACGGAGGAGACCTGCAGTGCCCTCTGTTACTCCCAAAACCAGGAGTATGGGGCTTTCAGCTCCCAGGGGCAGTGTTTGTGCGGAGCTGCCCACGAAACAAACTCTTCCTCTGGCTGTTTGCCATTTTGCACTGAGCATTTGTCCGGGCAGGGCTGTGCTGGCCCCTCGCTCGTCCCCTTGCCCTTCCAGGCACGGCTGCCTGTGTCTTTCACAGGGCTCCAGCCCCGCTACAGCCTGCACCAGCCCGTGCTCTTCAATGTCAGTATTCCCGTTGCTGCCAGCACTTTACTGTGGCAATTTGGGGACCAGACCGAGGTTCTCAACGCCACTGGACACACGGCTGTGCACAGCTACGCCTTACCCGGGCACTACAACGTCACTGCCACCGTCCTCGTGGGCTCCAGGGTCCTGCACGAGCAGGCAGAGATTGAGGTGGTGGCTTCACCGCAGCAGCTGGAACTGCAGTGCCCGTCCCTGGTCATGGCAAACGAGAGCCTGGACATCCGCATCCGCAACAGGGGCGGCACCGGGCTGGCCGTGCTCTACGGGATCACTGCGGGGCCTGCAGAGCTGGGCAGGGGTGAGCAGGGCTCTGGGGGTGCTGGGAGGGTGGCACAGGCTCCTGGGCTGCAGGGAGGGGTGAGGATGGCTCCTCTGGGCACTCCTGGCTCCCTGCCCGAGCGGTGTTGGGCGCTTTAACAGCGATGGGATTTGTCCCTCCGTGCTGGGACATTGCTGGAGCTCTCTGCCCGGGTTGGGTTGGGGTGTGTGGCCCCGGAGAGGACATCACCCTTGTGTTCTTCCTGCAGCAGTGCACCCCATGTGCCCCCCGGAGGGCTTGGTTTTCCCGGGAAATAACCACTGCTACCAGCTGGTGGTGGAGAAGGCGGAGTGGCTGGAGGCGCAGCGGCACTGCCAGGACCTCGGGAATGGGGACCTGGCTTTTGTCAGCAGCCCTGACATCCAGAGCTTCCTGGTTGCTCACGTCATCAGGTGAGTGAGGAGGGCGAGGGTTGGCATCACCTAGGGACAGGTTTTGGGTTCCTGAGGGCTCGTCTGCAGAGGGATCTGAGTATGAGGAGATGGTGGGGGTCAGGCTGCTGAACAAAGAGCAGGAATGAGCAGAGCTCGAGCCCTTGATGGGCTTGGCTTCTTTCCTTAAAGGCTGTGGAGGGAAGAAGAGGAATGGGGCAGAACGGCTGGAAATCACAGTTTGGGAATTGAGAGAATGGTGGGCTTCTTGTACCCTGTGTTTGTGCATGTGGGTGCCTCTGAAAGGTGGAAAGGGATCCTGTGGCCTTAGACATGGCCACAGCCCAAAGCCCAGACCCTTTCCCTGCTGTCTCTCACCCTGGGAAGCAGCAGTGCTCCTCTCCAGCAGCATCTGTTCCACCTCAGGACTGGGCTTTATAAACAGAGAGTGCTGCAAGTGTCAGCCTTTGATTAAATCCGCCCCCCTGAGTGCCCTTTCTCCAGCCAGTCATTCCGGGGGAGGGAGGACAAGCAGGAGAGCTCTCAGGGCCTGACAGCCCCTGTCAGCACTCCCAGCTGCAGCTGTGGGAGACGGGCTCCTCACAAACACATCCCAGAGAGCGCGTGGAAGGGAGCAGCTGCGTGTGACGTGGGCTTTGAACGCTCCCGCTCGAGGCCTGGCAGCCCCTTCTTCCCAAACTCGCATCCCTGCCCTGTTCCTTCGCACGGGGCCGTGTCCTGAGATTGCAAACACGTGTTCCCTGCCCCGGGGAAGGGAGGCTGTCCCCTGCACGGGGTGGGAGCTGCCGTGGGTTCTGGGATGCGGCAGGAATCGCGTGAGGAGCCGCCGGGCTGCGGAAATCACGAGAGCTCGGAGGGAGCGAGGCTGGTCCCCAGCTGCTGCCCCACGGCCTCTGCTCCCCAGCCCCTCCAGCCCGTGTGTTTATTTTATTAATCCATGCAGATAAACATGAAGGAGGCGGCTCCAGGATGTGATTTCCCTGGCGGTAAAAGGCGAATGGGCCGAGCTGCAGGATTTTGGAACGTGCAGCTTCCATGGTTTCCTCTGGGAAGATGGCAGAAGCAGGAAGCTGGTTCCCATTAGGGCACTGAGCAGTCTCCTCTCTTTGCTCCTGGTGTGGGGTGGCCTCCCCAGGAGCAGCGTGTGCTGAGCTGGTCCCTCCCTGCCTGCAGAAGCAGGGCATGGCACCATCCAGGACCCCACTTTCTGGGCAGCACAGAGAGCCCCTCTGCCCTTCCAGGCCTCCCCAGCCTTGTTCTGCTCCTCCTGCCCCAGCAAGGCAGCTCAGTCCTTGCTCAGAGCAGAGGAGAGCTCACATCTTGCTTAGTAAAAGGGGAATTCAGAGTCCTCCTGTTCCCCCTGCAATGGAACGGGCTGGGCAGTGGGGCAGGGTGGGAGCCAGCCAGCAGCTTGTCTTTCAGTTATTCCTTTCTTACTTACTTTTTGATTTATTTTTTTTCTAATGGCTTGCAGTTAGATCATAGCTGGAATTAGAAAAGGAAAATCTCCTCTGAGTTTTCCTGATGGCAGCAGGCAGGCGTTTTCCTACCCTGCTCTCCCTCATCCCCTGCCAGTGGTTCAGGAGCAGAACACAGCCCTTATTTATTTTTTAATCTCATTTGCAGTGAAAACTACTGATTCACGGAACAAGTTATTTTTGTCATCGTTTTTCAGCATGACCTCATGAATCATTTCATCTGGCGTGAGCCTGGGGGTGGAGAGGCACCAGTTAGCACCAGTTATCTCCCCAGTCTGCTCTGCAGAGCGTGGTACCACCCTGGGAGCACCCTGGGAGCACGCTGGGGCACGGCAGGATTGATTTCCACCTGCAGGAGGGAGCCTGGAGAAGCAGCTGAGGGCTTGGAAGAGTGCAGGATGTTAATATGGAGAAGTTAATAGAAGTTAATGTGGAACAAATGCCTCCCTTTCTGCTGGGTGCCATTAGGAGCAGCTCTCCAGGCTGCTGGTGGCTATGGGAGACCTCTCGGCACTTCCCACCAGGATTCAGCCAATTTCCAAATGGGGCAGGGGCATTTCATCTCCTGAGAGGAGCCTGGCAGTGTCCTGTGTGTGGGGGGTTCAGCTGCCTGCAGTGCTCCAGCCTCTGCTTGTCCCCTCTGCTTGTCCCCCTTTCCATGGTGGCTCAGGAGCTCGTCCCCTCCAGGAGCTGCATCCAGGAGAGCTCCCAGACCTGGCACTGCTTTAATCCTGCACTGGTGCCAGTCCCACCTGCAGTGGAGAGTTGACTGGTGGCGAATCCCACAGGTCTGCACAGGAGAAGCGCAGGTTTTCTGAGGGATTCAGCTTTCCCAGGAGTTCTGTGTGAGCAGGTCATTCTTCTTGGCTCAAAACAGGCTTGGCAGAGTCTGGAAGGGCCATTTGGTGACAGAGTGCTCTGCTCAGAGCAGAGTGAGGCTCAAGTCAACCTGCTGGTCACAGAGTCATGGAATCCTGGAGTGGTTTGGTTAAAACTCATCCAGTTTCACCCCTTTCCATGGGCAGGGACACCTTCCAGTGTCCCAGGTTGCTCCAATCTCTGTCCAGCCTGGCCTTGGGCACTGCCAGGGATCCAGGGGCAGCCACAGCTGCTCTGAGCACCTGTGCCAGGGCCTGCCCTCAGGGTAACAAGGAAGAACATTTCCCTGAACCCTCACCTGGCTCCTGGGACAGAGGTGGGAAGGCTGGAGGAGAGCAGGGCTGTGCTGTGGAGGGGCTGCTCCTGAGGTTCTGGTGCTGGAGTGGATACTGAAACCTTTAGTAATTAAAAGGCTCCATGAAATGCATCCCATGACACCCCGATGGAGCTGTTATTATTATTTTTAGAGAGAACCATAGATGGCAGCTGTCCCAGCTCTTTCTCATACTCATGATTTCCTGAAATCCTCCCTCCCCCTTCTTATATATATGTATTTTCTTCTTTCTTTTCGCAGGAGCCTCGATGTCTGGATCGGATTCAACGATTTTGCAAGCTCTGGAGCGCAGCAGAGAGGGGAAGGATTTAATCTGGAGAGCTGTCAGAACTGGCTGCCAGGAGAGCCCCATCCCTCCAACGCTGACCACTGCGTGCGCATGGGCCCGACGGGCCAGTGCAACACGGACCTGTGCATGGCCAAGCACAGCTACGTCTGCGAGTACAAGCCACCAGGTGGGCTCTGCTGGCCCCCAGCCTGGGCAGGTGTCCCCTCACTGTGTTGAGGAAAAGGAGGGAATGTGGAAAAAGAGGGAATGTGGAAAAAGAGGGGTGCATGGAGAGGCTCCTCCAGGGCGTCACCACAAAATGAGTGTGGCATGCAACGATATTCCCAAACCCAACTTGCAGAAACACGGCTTCAGCACAAAAGGAAGAGTTTGGTTTACTCCAGTCTTTGCCATGAGCAAAGGAGAGAGAGGAGCAAAGTTCTGAGGGAAAGCACTGGGAAATGGCTTTTCCCTCGTATTTGAGCAATCTCTGCTGCTGCCAGGATCTGAGGCTGTGGTGCTGCCTTGGTGGCTTGCTGTCCTTCATTGTGTATTTTGGGGTGGCTCAAAAGTTGATTAGGTGAGGTGTGATGTGCAGGTTTGTGGTTATTCAGCTTTCCAGATCTTCCACACCAGTGTTGAGGTGAGAAATAGAATGGACATGAAACAGGGGAGAAGATTTGTATAAGAAGGAAAAGCCATGGCCAGAGAGGGCACTGCCCAGTCCCCAGAGAGCCACCAGTATTTGTCACTGGTGCAAACCAGCTGCTCGTGGCCACGTTGCCCAACAAGTCCAGGGGCACAGGGAGGATGAGAAGGTGCACCTGGTGCTCAGAAATTCCAAGCAGATCATTAGTTGTTGGAAGGGAGAATTCCTGGAAGTCAGAATTGCTGAACATTGCAAATGAAAATGTTGTTTGTGCTGGATGAGAAAGAAATCAAGACACCTGTAAGGAGAAGGAAGGTACAGGATTGTGGAGCTGCTGCTCTCCTGAGTGGCCTCAGGCCCTGCTGAGTCTCAGGCTTTGTTCCAATGTTTCCTTTGTAAACAGGAGTTCTCCTAAACGCCGAAAACTTCTTTGAGGGAGACGCTGAGTTCGACCCCCACGAGGCCGTGAGGAACGTGAGCGAGGCTGTGCTGGCAGATCCGTGGCAGGCTGAGGAGGTGAGGGGGGTTTGCTGCTCTGCTGCTGCCCAGGGGACCCTGGGGACACGGGCAGGTGAGAGCTGTGCGTGTTCTGCAGGTGCTGGAGTTCCCGGAGCTGGCGTTCAGGCACGACGGGTTTCTCACTGCCCTGGAGTTTGTGACACAGGAGCTGCAGCAGCCCGTCCAAGTGAGGTTCCAGGTGTACAGACTGATGGATGGAGAAGGTGAGGCTTCTCCTCAATGCCTGTGGGATTGTTGGAGGTGACACCATCAAACTGGGGCTGGACTTTTGGCCCCTCTGGTCCTCTGACCCTTAAAGGCTCAGAGGTTTGGTTGTGTTTTTTGAGGAGATCAAAGTGCAGGACCCACAGCTTTGGAGAAGTGGTGATCCTGAAGAAAATGACAGAGGGAGAAACCTCTCTCAATGCATGAGGGGAATGTGAGTGTAAGGGCCATGTGGAGAAGCTCATTAATCTTCTGAGCTGTGCTTTTTACTTTGTGGAGACACATGTCAAATGTGTTCTGGTCCATCTGGCCCCACGGGTTAACAAGGAAGAACATTTCCCTGGGCCCATTTCTTCCTGATGGATGAGATAATCTAAAAAGCCTTTTATTCCTTGTACAACAGCTCAACAGTCACAGTTTTGGCAACAATTAATTCTGCAGCAGAATGTTTGTTGTAGCTGTGGGGTTGGCTGGTTACAAAAGGATCTTTTTTGACACTGACAAGCTGATACTTTGACATGGAAACATTAACTTCAGAAAAGTTGCTTAATGTGTTTTCAATGTCAAAGCCAGCTCTTGCTTTCACTTGGACTCGCTTGTGCTGGAGCACAGATCCTCTCAGAGTGCAAACTGGTAGGTTCTCACTGGAAAAGAGACAACTTTGGGTTTAATGATCTTGGTGGATTTTTCCAGTAAAACAGGACATTTATGTAGTATCAGGATGTGCTGCAGTTGCAGCTTTTAGTAAGAATGGAGCCATCATCAAAGTGGAAAAAATGGTGAATTTGGAGCAAAGAAGTGCATTAGTAGTGTTACTTATCAGAGTGGCGATCACTGATTTCTCTTTCACTTCTTCCAGACAACCAGGAGGAAAACAACGCTACAGAACCATTCCCCAGTGCTCAGGATGACGGGAACTGGACGCTGCTGGAATGTCCTCCTGGTTTCCAGTGGTGTCCTTTGACGAATCTGTGCTCATCCCACAACAGCTGCTGCAATGGGACCGAGTGTGCCAACAGTTCCTTTGGCAGCAGCCCTGCCCCCGGGTCCCTGCAGCCCAACGACAGCCAGCCCAGCTACGAGCTCCTCAGGGAGTTCCTCTTTGCTGTACCAGCTGGCCCCTCTGCCCAGTACCAGGTCAGTGTTTGCTGCTGGAAGCACTGAGTGGGTGGGGCAGTTTTCTCCTGAGGGATTGGGGTAAGTTTTGGGTTGTTCCCACGTGGCAGATGGAGCCACTGAAGTTCGCTGGAATGGAAGGATGTGCCCAGTGTCACGTGGGCCATGGGCTCCCTGCACTGCCTGGGATGCTGGAAGGTGTCACTGCCCATGGCAGGGAGTGGAACAGGATGGGACTTAAGGTCCCTTCCCACCGATAGCATTCCATGTTTCCATGAGAAGGCTGTGCAGATTCCACGGGCTGTTCCCGTGGCGTTACCACAGTGGAGATGGAGCATACAGCTGATTTCTCTGCCGGCACATTTCATTCAGAGAGGCCAGGGAGGGTGGAGTGCTGAAAGGTCTCCCCATGCTGTGCTGGGATCTGCACCTTTGCTGTTGGTTCCCACCTGGCAGGTGGAAGTCCAGCATTTTGCCCAGGCAGGAGTTGGGTGCTGACTGCTCTTAACGTGAGGCATCAATCCACAAGCATCTCCTCTCTCTGCAGGTCACATTCAGAAAAGAAAACATCTTTGTCAGGGCCGGGGATGTTTTCAGCATCCAGCACAACGCGGGCTCGGGCTCGTTCCTCCGGTGCCACCCCAGTGCCAGCTCCCTGGGCAGAAGGAACTCCTCTGAGCGGGCACTGGGCCTGTCCCCCAGCCCCGGGGGCGTCCCCTGGGCCAACAGCATGGCGTGCTCCGTGCGGGTGCGCTACGCCGAGGAGCAGCTGGTGCCCGTGCTCAGCCCTCACAACGCGGGGCTGCGGCAGCCCGGGCACTACACGGTCCGAGCCCGCGTGGACAACGGGCTCTTCGGTGCCAACCTGTCCTGCAGCTTCCTCCTGGCCTCGCGGGTGTCGGGCCTGCGCGTGCTGCACCCCGCCCCGCAGGGCTCCCGGGTGTACCTGCCCACCAACCACACCTCACTGCTGCTCAAGCTGTCCTCGGGGGCCAACGCCACGGCCCGTTGGCTGGGGGACAACCGCACCGTGCCCTTCGTGGCCACCTGCCCGGCGGCCCTGGCCTCGCTGTGTGCCAGGGAGACCAACGACACCTGGTTTGCTGTGGTGCAGCTGGCTGGCCTCGGGGAGGGCGTCAGCACCCACGTGCTCGTGGCAGAGAACTCGGTGAGCTCCCAGAACATCACGCTCACCGTGAAGGTGGAGGAGCCCATCCGCGGGCTGAGGGCCACCCCTGACCCCGAGAGCAGAGTGCTGCTGAACACGCGTGTGGTGAGTGTTTGCTGCTGCTCTGGGCCTGTCCCTCGTGGGTGTAGCCCTGCCCTGTAGCTGTCAGGGTGTGTTTGCCTCAGGGCAGCAGGGCAGGGGAGCACTGCTTGCCGCTAAGCTGCCAGGCCGTGCTGCCCGCGCTGCTGCAGGCACGGCATGGGGCACCAGCACTGGTGCTCTCCAGCAGAAAGGCAGCTCAGCTGCACGTCCCCCTGCTCCCCCTGAGGTAAGGGAGCGCCTCCTGTGAGGGAACGCTGCCTGTCTGGTTCTCCAGGACACTGGAGGTGTTAGGAAAGGCCAGCGTTTACCTTGTTTTGCCTTGTCCAGGTAATCGTTCCTTGAGGTGTTTAGATTTGCTCTGCTAAATCCTTACATCAGCTGGCTGAAGCTGTAGAGATGTTTCACCCCTCCAAATCTTGGAGTTCCTCTGGTGTTCACAGTCTTGTTTTCTCCAGTCCCCCATCCCCAGGGCTACAGCCCTGGCAAGCTGCTCAGTAACTGCCCCAAATGCTCTGTACAAGCTCTGGCTGCTTCTGGCAGATGCTGTGCCTGCACCTCTCGGTCTCACCCTTCCTGCTGCCACAGGCTGCTCTGGAGGCACTGCTGGAGTGAGGAGGGACCTGCCCTGTCCAACCCCTTCAGTCTTTGGGTCATCCTTGGGCGAGGGTCAGAGGCTCAGCTTACAGGTGTAGCTAAAGCCAGGCTGGTTCTGCAAAGATTTCAGAAGGTTTTTTAGTCAGCAAGAGGGACCTGACCACGAGAGCAGAGTGCTGGGCTGTGGGAGCAGGGAGTGTGGGGTCTGCTCCCAGCTCTGCTGGGGATTTATGGAGTCAGGGTCTGGAGCCACAGGTGATCTGTCACCTCTGTGCCATGCTCTGAGGGCACTGCAGGTGTGGGAGCCTCCCAGTCTGGCTCTGCTCCCTCTCCAGTTCAGCTGGAGATCTCCTGGGAAGTGCTGGGTGTGCTTTTCTCTTGCACTAGTGTGAAATGTTCTCGTGCCTTTCAGAGCTACATCCCTGTGATGGAGGCTGGGTCAGATGTGACTTTCCGATGGACAGTAGATGATAAGCCATCTTTCACTTTTTACAATGTTGTCTTCAACGTTATCTACCAAAGCCCAGCTGTGTACAAGCTTTCGGTAAGCCAAGGCACCCCCATGACACCATTTCACCCCTGGGTTTCCATCTCATCCCACAAACTCCTCAGGAAAAGCAGCAGGGAGAGAAGGCAGAGTTGAGTTGAGGTTTTCACTGTGCTCGTCTGCTGTTTCTCACTGAGCTGCTCTTGCAAATGCAAATAATTTCTTCTACTCTTACATCACTGTGCTGTGTTCCTCCCCTTTGCTTTCTCCTCTTTTCACCAAGTTCCCCTTTCTGTTCATGGTGTGTCTGTTTCCCCCTCCTCCCCAGCAGGAATTACCAGGGAGCCCCTGCTCTGGCAGGCAGGAAATCTGGATTCAGAACCTGGCAGAGGCAGGATGCATCACGAGATTTCCCTAGGCAGGACAGAGCTTCTCCCATGAGCTCCTGTGTTCTCTGTCCTGTTCTCTTTCCCCTGGTGCAGACTGGAACGCTGGGTTTTGCCATGGCCCCTGAAGGATGGAGCAGAGTCTGGGCCAGGGGAGCTGTCTGTTGTGGAGCAGGAGTTATTTCTGGCCAGAACATCTCTGTGTGTCACGCCCTGCAGAGTCTGCTCTGCTGCGAGGTGCTGGGTGTGCTCTCAGGGTGACTCTTGGCCTCCTGAGCAGACACCAGCCCAGCCCCGAGGCCACGCTCGCACTAATTTGCTTGGTGCAGCTCTGATTTGCTGGGTGCAGCACTAATTTGCTGGGTGAAGCACTGTGCTGAGGGCCTGGGCTGCTTTCACTCGCAGAGCTGCCAAGGTGCCGTTAGCCTGGGGGGCTCTGGGTTCAGTACAGCACATCCACAGCAGCCCAGACACGAGCTGCTCTTACCTGCTGGGGCAGGAGCTCTGTTCCTGTGGGTTTGAAGGACCCCTCTGCCAGCAGCTCTGCTCTCCTGCAGGTGAGAAGGTGAAGATGCTCTCTGTGTTACATGCCTAGAAAATCGTGAGGATTCTGCTCTGCTTCTGTCATGTCTCTTCAGTCTCTTGCGTCCCTTTCCCTGCTCTGCCCAGTCTTGCTGTCCCTCTGTGCCCACCACACCGGGATCCTGGAGCTGTGCTTGGTTGTATGAGCCTCTCCCATCCCTGCTCTGTGCTTGAAGCCACTTTTCTGCCACTCTCCTGAGGAAATCGGATGGCTCCTGTCCCCTTGGTGGCAGCAGGTGCCTGAGCTCAGCAGCTGGAGCTGCAGGGCCCATCGGAGCAGGCAAAGGGGCAAGTTCAGAGCCAGAGGAGCCTCAGGATGAGAAGCTCCTCTCCTTGTCCTCTTGCTGTAGCAGCAGCCCTTCCTTGGACTGGCTGTAGTGGTGAACACGTGGCCGCTCTCTCTGCCCTGACCTGCTCACCTGCCTGGTGGTGCTTTATTCCAGCAAAGCCCCACTCCGAGGGCAGCGAGGGGACCCCAAACCCATTCTTTGTCCCCTTGTCCTTCCCAGCTCACCGCTTCCAACCACATCAGCAACTTCACGGTCAACTACAACGTGACGGTGGAGATGATGAACAGGATGAGGAACCTGAGCGTGGTGGGAGCCCTGCCAGTGCTGCCCCAGAACAGCAGTGTGGAGTTCAGCGCCAGGGTTCTCGTGGACTCGGCTGTGGAGGCTCTGTTCCTGTGAGTCCTTTGCTGCTCGCCCATAATTAGGATTTTTCTGTGCGTGTATTGCCTTGCCTGCACAGTTCTCTTCCCAGGACCAGCTGGTCCATCTCGGCCGCTGTTTAGTTAATGTGAAATCCCTGTGAGTGGGGTCAGTCACACACCTGTGATTCAGGCTGAAATCCTTTTAATTTAAAGTGTTACAACACTGCTTTAGTTTGTGTTCTTCCTCTTCTTACCAGTGCTGTGCTCCTCTGAGCACAGCTGCTGCTTTGATACTTGGCATTCTGCATCCTATGATTTTCTTTTTTTTGGAGAAGCCAGTCCTGACCTGAAAAACAAGCCAGGATTCCTCTGGCATTTCCTTGATCCTCCTGTTGTACAGTGTAACGTGGTTTGCCTGTTTCTCCAGGTGGGATTTTGGAGATGGTGTCCAGGAGACATACCTGTTCAAACCTCCCTACAACAAGTCTTTCCTTGTTCCTGATCCCAGTGTCCATGAGGTTGTCATTGAGCACAATGTTTCACACATCTACCAGGACCCAGGTATGCTCAGCCAGGTTCTTTGGGGAAGAAGGGATCAGGCATTTTTTGTATGAGGTGGGGTGTACAAGGCACCTTCAAAAAAGAAACATGACTTGGGAATCCTTGCCTGATTCCTGAGCAAACAGCCAGGGAGACTGAAGTCTCCAGCAGTTGCCATCCTCTCTGACTCTGCTTCCCAGGGAAGTTTGGCCACGCTGTAAGAAGCAGATCCACCACACTCAGCCCCTTTTTGGGCAGTCTCAGCAGGAGGACGAGGGGCAGGCGAGCACCAGGCTGGGTGGGCAGCAGGAAGGGTCTGTTCTGTGGGTGAGCAGGAAGAAAATCTTTTCTCCCTGCCTGTTGGACTGGCTCTTTTCTCAATCCACATGACCTGCTGTAATTCCTGCTGGTCCTGGGCTGGAGCAGGGCAGCCCAGAGTGTGCACAGCATATGAGCAGGGTGTCTCCTGCAGCCCCTGTCACACCCCACCCCACCACAGCACCGAGAAGCTGTTGACAGGCACGTCCTCACCCTGCCCTTGTTCTGCTCTCTCCCAATGCAGGAGAATACGCCCTGATGGTTGTTGTGTCCAACCAGTATGAGAACCTCACCCACCTGAGCCCCGTTCACGTCCACAGTTCCCTGGTTGACGTGAAGGTGGAGGCAGAGGAGGGTGTTCTGGTCGTGGGCCGGCCGGTCACCTTCCGAGCCACTCCCCTGCCGTCCCCGTACGGCGTGGTGTACACCTGGGACTTGGGGGACGGCTCCCCCCTGCTCACAGACATCCAGCCCACAGTGACCTACAGCTACCCCCGCAGAGGGGTGTACAACGTCACCCTGACAGCCAACAACACCGTCAGCAGCGTGGAGACCGTGGAGAGCTACCAGGTGTTCGAGGAGATCACGGGGCTCCGCGTTTCTGCGGATGAGGCCGCGGAGCAGGGAGCGCCCGTCACCGTCAACGCTTCCGTGCAGACTGGGGACAGCATCACCTGGATGTTCGACATGGGGGATGGGACAGTGCTCAGGACCCAGGTGCCAGTGGTGGAACATGTGTACGTTAAGGACATCAACTGCACCGTGAACGTAACGGCCGTGAATCCTGTGAACTCTGTCTCGCAGGCGGTTGCTGTCCGGATATTTGTCCTGGAAGTGCTCAAAATAGAGCCCACTTCTTGCATCCTGGAGCACCCGGACGTGCAGCTCACCGCCTACGTGACAGGGAATCCTGAGGAGTACATCTTTGACTGGACCTTTGGAGACGGCTCGTCCAACGTCACAGTCAGCGGGGACCCTGTGGTGATGCACAACTTCACCCGGAGCGGGACGTTCCCGCTCTCCCTCACCCTCTCCAGCAGCTTTAACAAGGCTCACTATTTCACCAGTGTCTGTGTGGAGCCAGAGATCCTTAACGTCACCCTCCTCCCTTCCAAGCGCTTTGTGAGGCTCGGGGAAGAGACCTCCTTCCAGGTCAGCGCCGTGCCTCCCTACCAGTACCGCTACCGCTGGGATTTCGGCAACAACGAGTCCGCCAGGTCGAGCGGGACTGAGGTGACCTACACCTACAAGAACACCGGGGTCTTCCTGGTCACGGTGACCGTCTCCAACAATGTCTCTTTCAACAATGACACGGCGTTTGTGGAGGTGCAGGAGCCAGTTGGGGTAGCGAAGATTGAGTATAACGGCACGGATGTTCTGGAGCTGAACCAGATCTACCTGTTCTCTGCCAGCATGAATGGAACCAAAGTGAGCTACTGCTGGGACTTTGGGGATGGCACCGTCCAGCCTGGGCAAGTGGCCACCCACTCCTACAACAGCACGGGCCACTACAGCATTACAGTGGTGGGGCAGAACGAGGTGAGCTCCAACGAGACCACCGTGGACATCACCGTGCAGCGGCGGCTCTTTGGCCTGAGCGTCAATGCCAGCAGGACGGTGGTGCCACTGAACGGGTCGGTGAGCTTTGTGGCCACCCTGGTGGCCGGCACCGCCACCCGGTACTCGTGGATCCTCTGCGACCGCTGCACTCCCATCCAGGGCTCCTCCACCATTTCCTACACCTTCCGCTCCGTGGGCACCTTCAACGTCATTGTGACGGCCGAGAACAAGATCAGCTCGCTGCAGGACAGCATCTACGTCTACGTCCTGGAGCAGATTGAGGGCCTGCAGGTGGCCAGCACCGACCTGGTGGAGGACATGTACTTCCCAACTAACAGAACGCTCCATTTGCAGGCCGTGGTGAGAGAGGGCACAAACATCTCCTACAGCTGGGTGGTCCAGCGGGACGGCAGTGCTGTGCAGACCTTCACCGGGAAAACCTTCCCCTTGAGCATCCTGGAAGCTGGCAACTACACTGTCTACCTGAAGGCCACCAACATGCTGGGCTGTGCCACTGCTAACAGGACACTGGAGTTCATTGAAAGCCTCGGTGTCCTAAAGCCCTATGCCTTCCCCAACCCAGCTGCTGTTAATGCCTCTGTGAACATAAGTGCCACCATAACCAGTGGCACCGGTGTCACCTACGTGTGGTACCTGGAGGACGGCTCCTCTCCTGTCACCTCTGAGCCCTTTATAATACACTCCTTCCAAAGCCCTGGGATGACTGAGGTCATCGTTGGAGCAGAAAACAAGCTGAATTCAACCAATGCCACTGTCTCTGTCTGCGTGGAGGAGGTCATCGAGGGGCTGAGTATAGGGACAGCAGAGCTGGACTGTAGGTACGTGTCCTCAGGCTCCACGGTGGTGTTTGAGGGGGAGCTGCAGAGGGGCACTGAAGTGGCCTGGCTGTGGGAGGTGCCCAATGGCACACTGAGTGGCCAGTCCGTGGCAGTGACGTTCCCCACGGCAGGGTTGTACACGGTCCGTCTGAACGCGTCCAATGACGTCAGCTGGGCTCTGGCCAGCAGGAATATCTCGGTGCTGGACAGGATTCAAGGGCTGGAAGTCGTCGCCAGCAAGAAGGTGGTGGAGCCGGGGGAGCAGGTCACCTTTGAGATCAGGATGCTGTCAGGTACCTCTGTGAGTTACCTGGTGAGCATCAGTGGGGATTACTCCGTGGTGCTCAATGGCTCCAGGTACAGCCACGAGTTCACCAAGAGCGGCGATTATCTGGTGACCGTGACCGTGCAGAACCAGATCAGCATCGCCCACGCCCAGGTGCTCATCTCTGTCCTGGAGCCCATCCAGGACCTCAGGCTCCTGAACTGCTGCGAGGAGGGCATTCCCACGGGCACGGAGAAGAGCTTTGGTGCCCGTGTGGGCGGCGGCTCCCGTGTGTCCTTCTCCTGGCAGTTCTGCCTTTGGAAGGAGCGAGGCCGCTCCGTGGTCGCTGCGTCAGGAGAGAGAGTTTCCTACGCTCCAGAAGCTGCGGGGCTGCTGGAGATCCACCTCACTGCCTTCAATGACTTGGGAAGTGTCAACATCACCAGAACCATGCAGGTGCAGGACCCCATAGTGCAGGTGTCCCTCAGTGCCACCAATGCCTTTGTCAACAGGACGGCGCTGTTCGAAGCCGCGGTGGTGCCCAGCAGCAGGAGCGTTGAGTTCTTGTGGAGCTTTGGGGACGGCTCTTCCACTCAAACCACCAGGGTTGCAGTGGCCAACTATTCTTACCTGAGCCCCGGGGATTACCTGGTGGAGGTGAATGCCACCAATCTCATCAGCTTCTTCATAGCCCAGCTCACCGTCACCGTCAAAGTCCTGGAGTGCGAGGAGCCCGAGGTGGAGCTGGCCCTGCCGCCGCAGGTGGTTATGAAGAGATCCCAGAGGAACTACCTGGAGGCGCAGATTGACCTCCGAGGGTGCATCAAGTACCAGACAGAGTACCTGTGGGAGATCTACCGAGCGCCCAGCTGCATGAACTTGGATGACTCCAGCAGGATCCTGCTGCCGAACGTCGACGTGAACAGGCCCCAGCTGGTTATCCCGAAGCTCGGCCTGGAAGTTGGGAACTATTGTTTCATGTTCATTGTCTCCTTTGGAGACACCCCGCTGTCCAAGAGCATCTTTGCCAATGTGACTGTGATCCCCAGCAAGCTGGTCCCGATCATCGATGGGGGGTCGTACCGTGTATGGTCCAACACCCAGGACTTAATCTTGGACGGGGAGAAATCCTACGACCCCAACCTGGATGATGGGGAGCAGACCCCGCTGCTGTACGAGTGGTCCTGCACGTCCTCCTCCAAGGTAAGAGCGGCCTTGCACAGCCAGAGTGACCATTTGGGAGCTCCAGCTCCACCACAAACATGTCCGGGGTGAAACAGTGTCGAGGGAGGCTTTTGTGAGCATCTTTATCAGAGCTGCTCTGGAAGGAGGGTTGTAAAGGTTCAGTTCCCAGCTCGGGATGATTTACAGGAGCTGGTGTGAGGTGTGGTGCAGTGCAGTGTCCCTGGGCAGGGCAGAGGGGCTGGCTCTGGAAGGGAGGTGTTGGCATTGCTGCTTCCCTGGTACCTGGCCTGTGGTTCCTGGGGTCAGTGCTGTGCTTCGTGCACTGAGGGAGTTACGGAGCTGCTGGTGCAGTGTGGGACCTCAGGGCTCTGGTCCCTCCCACTAACACTTGAATATCTCTAATGCCATCAGGGGACAAAGTTAGACTTCAGAGAGGTCAAGTGACACAGCTTGTGGTCGCTGTCCTCACATGCTGAAGTGCTGTGACCCTGCACTGATGGAAGGGCAAGGGAGACCTGCCTGGCAAATCCTGATGGGAATTCACCTCAGCAGCATTTCTATTGAATGTGGAACTCTTTTGCTTGTACAGTGTCACGTTTTCTAGCTTTGTCTCAAAATGGCAAATGTGAAGTGTGTGGGGATTGGACCTTTTGGTTTAATGTGAGCTTGTTGTGTTGCTTAGCAATGTTTGTAAAGTATTTAATGAAGAATTAACTGCTGTAAACTACAAATTTGAAACTCAAGAAATACAGGAGTATTCCAACTACTGTTTACTAACCTGAAGAGTAGGATAATGTGTTTATTGTCCACACACGCCCTGTTTCTCCCACCCCAGTGGTGGCACTGCACAGCCAGGCCTGTGACAGTGACTCTGTGTGGTACCTGAATGTTTTGGCTGTGGACTAACCCGATGTGCACCCTTACCAAGGAGGGTTTGAAAGTTCTTTTCTCCTTGCAAGCAGAGCTCGGCTGCAGGGTGCTCTCTGAATTTCAGTGCCAAGGAAGGAATTGTCACAATTTCCAAAGCTCTATTAGAGGCAGATGTGGAGTACACGTTCGACCTCACCGTCAGGAAGGAGGGGATGAGTCCCGAGGCCACCAACCAAACTGTAAGTACCACACACAGCTGTCACCTTCCCTGCTTGGCACTGCCAGCTCTAAGGCACAGAGTCATGGGATGGTTGGGTTGTAAGGACCTTAAAGAGCCACCCCTGCCCTGGCAGGGACACTTCCACTGTCCCCGGCTGCTCCAGGCCCCATCCAGGCTGGCCTTGGACACTGCCAGGGATCCAGGGGCAGCCCCAGCTGCTCTGATCACCTGTGCCTGCCCACCCTCACAGGGAGGAATTAGTCCGTTTTCCCAAGGAAGTTTCTGTAGGAGAAAGGAAACTTCCTTTCCTGCTCTTTAGCAGTCCCAGCTCTTCACATGCCACAGGCTCTTCCTTCGTTTTACCCAGAGAGCTTCCTAGGAGCCAGGGCTCAATTTTGCTGTCAACGTTTCTCTCTTCTCACCTTCCAAGTTCTTCCAGGGGAGGATTTTTTCAGTGCCTGTTGTTTATGTCCCACAAATCCCAGCGGCGAGCGCACCCGCACCGCTCCTGTCAGGAACATCCATCGTGGTGCAGTTGGCAATTGGAGATGGACTCAGTCTGGAAGTGGAAACTCTTACAGCCTGGGTTTGAAACCAGAGCTGCAGGATGAAAAGAAAAAAAAATGAAATTGATAGTCTTTCAAGGACATTCCGTCCTATCTGGTTTCCATGCAGGAGCGCAAAACAATGCTTGCAGTGTCGCAGGAAATCTGCAAATGCTGGCGGGGTGAATGGGGCTCCAGAGCAGTGCTGGGGAATATTTATCCCCTTTTAAGAGTCTGCCATGTTAAACAATGTCTTCATTACCGTCTTTGAATTCGTAACACTCATTATGCCAGGGCAGAGGGCTCAGTCCAGTGCTGGACAAGCCCATTTCCACAGGGATTAAAGGAATTTAGACAGAGCACAGGAGTCAGAGTTCAGCTGCTGTTGTGTCTGGGCCACTGGTGCCTCTAGAGCTCTGCGAGCGCTCTGCCAGGAAGGTGTGGTGGATGTCTGGAGATGTGCAGTTGGATTCCAGCTGCAAGCCTGGATCAGCCTGCTGCTCCCTGGAAAAGGTGGTTCTTCCATCCCCACCTGGCAGCACAAGCAGGCTTTGCTGGGAATTCAGCATCAGGGACCAGAGGGATGTTTGAGAAGTCATTTGTGTTGTTAAAAAGTGCAAACAAATCAATTCGGAATGGCCTAGAGCGGCCCAGCTTGGCGTTGGGTGGCTCTTGCAAACACAGTGACAAAACTGGGCAGTGTAAGAGCAGAGCTGCAGCTTAAATCTGACCCCAAATGCTTTGGGAATCACTTCCTGCTGTTCCTTAGCACAGACTGGGCAGGTGCAGAGCAATTCCTCCCTGCAGCACCAGCTGCTGGGGTGTGTCCTTACCTGTCAAGTGTCCATGTTTTGGTGTCTGATGGAGCCTCTTGCCTTGGCAGGTGTTCATCAAGAGGGGAGGAGTCCCTATCGTGTCCCTGGAGTGCGTTTCCTGCAAGGCTCAGTCCGTCTACGAGGTCAGCAAGAGCTCCTACGTGTACCTGGAGGGCACCTGCCAGAACTGTCACAACGACTCCAAGCTTGGGGTAAAGTCACAAGGCTTTGCTTCACCTGTGGGGGCTCTGGGAGAAGGGGCAGGCAGAGGGGTCAGGGTGGAAAGGGAAAGAGAAGGGAAGTGCTGGACCTAAACTGCTGCAGAGACAAGGAGGACAAGCAATCCCTGGTCACAAGCAGTGGCAGGTGGGTCTGGCTGAGTCCTTGTGGGCTCATTTCTAAGCCAAAGCCATGAGTGACCAGGTCTTTCCACACGAAAACAATTTCATTTTTTTTCCTGTAAGATAGCTGTAAAATGTTTTTTCTCCCTGCTGGCTGGCATTTTGCCCATTATTTTTCTAGTTCAAGCAGAGGTGGTTCAGTCTCTCCTCTTGTGCCCTGCTCTAATTCCAGCTTCCACTGCAGCCCGTGGAGTGAGGCAGGTCTCAGAACTGGAAGCCCTGTTGCTCCCAGCATGTCCTTGCCTGGCATTTTCTGCCTGGTTATCTCACTGTTTCTCCTGTTATCACGATTGTAGGTTTGTGCTATTAACAGTAACCACCCAGGCCACGTTCAGCTTGGAGCACATAAAACATGGTATCCCGTGGAGACTCCACCAGTCCTTCATTTATTTCCTGTGTTTTGTACTCTGTATTATGAAATATTCTGTTGGAGGGTGATGTAATCCCAGAAACTAAAGTAGATCTCACAGTGGAAATATTCCCACCAGACATTTTGGAAAGGTTCCAGTTCTTGTTGCTGTAGCACACAAGACTAAAGCTGAATTATCAACTGCAAATTTGGCAGACGCTCCCACTAGAAATCTGTTACTTTTTATAAAAAACTCAATCCGAAAACATTTTAAGGACATAACTTCAGCTTTAAACCAAACCTCTGGTGTCTTTCCCCTGTCCATCCCTGCAGAGGTGGGCAGCTCACAGCTTTAAGAACAAGTCCCTCATCCTGGACAAAACCACCACGTCCACCGGCGACACGGGGATGAACCTGGTGCTGCGGCAAGGAGCCCTGAGGGACGGCGAGGGCTACACCTTCACCCTGCACATCACAGACCTCACCACGGGCGAGGAGGGCTTTGCCTCCATCGACCTGCTGCCCAACCAGCCCCCCGTGGGGGGGACCTGCCGCCTGTCCCCCGAGGGGCCCCTCAGGGCACTCATGACCAAGGTGCACTTCGAGTGTGCAGGTGAGAGCCCCTGCCAGCTCTCCCCGCTCCTCGTTACCTGCTGCTCTTCCCACAGGTGTTCCCCTCACCCCAAACTCCTGCCCCAGGGTGGGGGCTGGGCTCAGCTGCGTGGTTTGGACCACGAGCAGCTTTGTGTGTCTGAACTGTGGGGCTCTCAAACTCCTGGTGGTGGGCAGGCAGTTTAAAAATTCCTAATTCATGTAGGTGAGGGGTGATATCCAGGCCAGGCCAGTTCTTGTGGAAGGGACTGGCTATTTCGGTGCAGGAAAAAGAAGATGGTGCCCAAAACTGAGTCACAGTATGTGGGAAGAATCAAAAGACGGAGCAGTGGGGCCGTCTGTGCTGTGTGGGCTGGATGTTCCCACCAGAGCCACCTTCCCCACCAGCTGCAGACAGCAACAGTGAGCCCAGCTTTGGAAAAGTGGTCTGGCCGATGTCCCGTAGCCTTGGGCCAAGGACTAAGTGCCTCTGGAAACCAGATTTCCCCAAATGATCAGTGCTAGAGATTAGAGCTGTTTGTGCACAGTGCCGGGAAGCCACGCCGGGAGGGGATGAACCCTGCTGCTTCCAGGGGGCTGGGCACCAAACTGGGGGAGCAGCAGAAACGTGGCCAGGGTGATGTGGTTGTAACTTTGGTATGTTTTGAGCTATCCAGAATAATGCTGGAATCAGCTCCTCTTCGGAATGGTGGGAATTTCAGCTCTCAGTGATTGTTTTTAAGCTGAAGAGATGGACACAGGACACAGTGGCAGCGCCAGCACCTTCACTGGGGCTCGCTGGCACACATGCAGTGAATTTCCCAACTGCCCAGCTCCCATGAAACTCCCCATAATTCCTGGGAGCTCCAAGGAAACCTTTGTGGAGGTTTTATCCTGGCCCCAGTTGTTCCTATGATGAACTGCCAGAGAGCTGAGCCTGTGTTTAAAGTCAGGCTTTGCAGGGCTTGTACAACAGATGTGACTTCTGTCAGTGCTGCTCCCAGTCCCAGCAGAGTTATTCCCCCTTTTTATTTTGATCATGAATTTTTCATAATCCCTTTAAATGTCACAGAGTCCAAACACCCAAGAAACCCCTTAAACATCACAAAAATTCAGAGAGAATGAAGGAACCCATCGAGCCTGATGTTCTTGAGCTGACCTCATTCTGGGGACAATCTGTCAGAGCAAGGCCAGGTCCATGGAACCATCAGAGAATCCTGGAGTGGTTTGGGTTGGAAGGATCTTTAAAGACCCATCAGGGACACCTTGCACTAGTCCAGGTTGCTCCAAACCCAGAGCTGGGCAGGATGGGACGCCCCAGGGGAGGGCAGGGGCAGCTCCAGCTCCTTTGGGGTGGTGTTTGCAGCCGCCCAAGGCCCTGTCAGAGCCCGCCGGGGTTCCCTTGCAGGCTGGAGGGACACGGAGGACGCGGAGGGGCCGCTGGTGTACATCCTGCTGGCCTCGCGCCGCCGCCCCGGCCACTTCCACGAGTTCTGCGTGTACAAGGGCAGCCGGGCCGAGCACGGCGCCTTCCTGCCCCCCGGCTTCCACGAGAGCGGCTTCCAGGTGTCGGTGGCAGTGCTGGTGCAGGACCAGCTGGGGGCCACCGTGGTGGCTGTGAACAGGTAAGATGCTGCTGGCAGGATGGGCTGTCCCTCTGCTCCCAAAGGCCGGGCTCGTGCCTTGCCCAGTGGGTCCTGTCCTCTCTGGGGGAAGGGGTTGCTTCTGGCAGGAGAGGGAGGGGAGGCTCGGCAGAATTCAGGCTTTGTGGATCATTGCTCCGGGGGGAGGTTTTCCCAGGAGTGAACTGCTTTTATGGAATCGTGGAATTGTTATGTGGGAAAAGACTCCTGGCATTGTGGAGTCCCAGGGCTGGGCCAGTGAGGAGCCAGGCTGCGGGTCCCTCATGCAAATGGGGCACCAGGGCAGCAGCAGCTTTGTGGGTCACCCAGCTGCCTCCCTCCTCTCCCTTCCCTTCTCCCTGCACTTCACCCAAACCCCTCTTTCCTTGCAGCTCCATGGAAATCGGCCTCCCCGAGGGGTTCCCCAGCCTCTCCCACTGGCTCTACAACCAGACTGACACCGTGCTGCAGGGGCTGGTGAAGCAAGGGGACCCTCAGCAGGTCATTGAGTACTCCCTGGCTCTCATCACCATCTTAAATGAGGTAACACAGCTCGTTCTGCCCACGAGGGGCCTCCAGAAGTCCTTGCAGTCACCGGGAGAATTTTGGCAGATTTTGTAGAAGGATCTCAATAGGCAGGGGGCAGGAATTTGGGGCTGTATTTCTGTTTCCCTGCCCAGGAAGAGGCTGCTGCACACCTGGAAGCCAGGCAGGGCTGATCCCCCTGGGCACAGGCACCCTGCTTAGCTGGATAAGGGCTGCACTCCAGCTACTGGTTAGCTGCTGAGTGCCAGGCTGTTAAGATAATTGCTTGGAGAGCAGGAATGAACTGAGGAAGTTCTGCTGGAAAACCAGCTCATTAGATCCCTCTGGGGAGAAGCAGAGGCAGGAGATGTGGAGTGCAGGGAACAGGTGACTCCAGCTCAGCTCAGCAGCCTCTGAACCTGCTCCTCACTCTGTTATTTTCCCTCCACCTTGCTCAGCTCTCGCTGTGTTCTTTTCCACCCCCAGTACGAGCGATCCCTGCTGCTGGAGCCTGAGTCCGAGCAGGAGTTCGAGCTCCGGACCTGGACTCGCAACAACATCACGGAGACGCTGAACTCGCTGAAGGTGAACACGGTGGATGACATCCAGCAGATCTCAGCTGCCCTGGCACAGTGCACGGTACGGCCCTGTCCCCACCACCTCTGAGCCTGCAGCTCAGGGGCTCCTCAGTCCTTGCTCTGCTTGCTTGGCTCTCTGCACACACACAGGGTGCAGGTATCGCTGGCTGCCATTGTCGGGGTTTCTCTGGTGATGTCCTGGGTGCTGCCAGCCCTGCCCCTGGGAGCTGTGTGCTGCTCCTCTGCTGCCTGCCCTGCTTGCAGTTCTCCACAGGCTGGAGAACTGGAGAACCGCGCAGTGGTTTGGGTTGGAAAGGATTTTAAAGCTCGTCCAGTTCCCCCCCCTGCCATGGCAGGGACCCCTTCACCATCCCAGGGTGCTCCCAGCCCCATCCAGCCTGGCCTGGGACACTGCCAGGGATCCAGGGGCAGCCACAGCTTCTATGGCACCGTGTGCCAGGGCCTCCCCACCCTCACAGGGAATTCCTTCCCAATCCAATTCTAATCTACCCTCTTTCAGCTTAAAGCCATTCCCTGATCTCCTGGTGCTCCATCCCTTGTCCCAAATCCCTCTCCAGCTCTCCTGGAGCCCCATGAAGCACTGGAAGGGGCTCTAAGTTCTTCTCAAAGCCTTCTCTTTTGCAGGCTGGACACCCCCAGCTCTCTCAGAGCAGAGGGACTCCAGAAACATTGGAATAAATTGGAATAAATACATTGGAATAAATTGCTGGGGGAGTCACAGAATCTGTGAGGATGGGCTGGGCTCCCATCAGGAGTGACACAAGTCGAGCTGGGCCAGGGGCCAGCGCCCAGGTCTGATGCTCCTCCCTGCCCTGTTTCTGCCCTACAAGATGAGAAGCCCCTCTCTGCTTTGCTCTGCTGCTCCCTGGGAGTTTGCAGCCCCCGTTCCCCGTGCTGGGGCTGGTGCCTGGAGGATTTAGGAGGGAAGAGAGCCCAGTTACATAATGCACTTGTGCTTTGGTGCTCAGCCAGGCTGCTCTGGCTCCTCCTCCTTCAACCCTCCCTAATGCTTGCTTTGGGGACTGCTCAGGTACCTTGGCCCTGCTCAGTGGTGGGCAGGCACTGCATCCCACCCACAGAGTCCTGATCTGCTCCCCTCCCTGCTCCTGAGCCTGCAAACCTCAAAAATCTCTTCTTTCTGTTCCTCTCTGCCCGGGGGCTCGGGGTTCAGCACATCCCATCCCGTGCTGGACCAGTTTGTTTCTGCCTCTCCCACCTCCTCCTGCCTCGTGACTGGACCTTGCTGTGGGAGCTTAGCTCTAGAAATAGAATTTTTATTCCATGGGAAAAGCTGACATTCCAGGATTGCTTTGTGCTCTGGGCTGGAATGAAAAGCTTGGGAAAACAGTGCTCCAGAATTTCCCAAGTGGCTGAGACAAGTGGAGTTCACACATTCCTTTCCTGCACAAGTGTCCATCAGGGCTGATACATTTTTGATTTTACCTACAAGGGAGAGGAAAAATCAGAATTAGTTTCTCCTGGAGGGAAAAAAAAACAAATCTTGGACTTCTTGGTCAATTCTGCTCCCTAAGTAGGAGCTGCCCCTGGGTGGTTCCTCCCCATAACCCAGTGTCTTCCCCACCTCCCTGATTGCTGACTCCGATTCACACAGCCTGTCCTGGCTTCTCAGAGCTTACAAATAAAGCAGAAAAGGGGGAATTCAAGACCTGCAGATGCTGTTTTGATTCTTCACCAAAACATATGGTGAATCACGGCTGAATCCTGTGATGATTAAAAGAAAAAAAGATGAAGAAGAGCTAGGGCTGGGGTTGTAACAGCTTCCATGTGTTGCCTCAGTCCCTCCCATCCAGCCCTGGAGAGTGCGGGAAGCTCCGGGCCATGGCTGGAACATTCTGTTTCTTGGACACATCTGGGAGCAGAGGGAGGGACATCCATCATGCCTGAGTGGCAGGATTCCTCCCACAGCCTTCAGGAGGATTTGGACACTGAAATGGATTCAGTTGGGGCTAAATCCTGCTCCCACTGGAGGCCGTGGAGTGGATGGAGGAATCCCGTCCGGCTCTTCCTGGTTGGTTTCTGTGTGATCCCAGAGGGGAGATGTGCCTGGTCCTCACCAGTGCACACCAGGGAATGTGAATTTAGAATCACAGGATCCTGAAAGGGCTTGGCTTGGAAGGATCAGGTTGCTCCAAGCCCTGTCCAACCTGGCCTTGAACAATTCCAGGGATGGAGCAGCCACAGCTTCTCTGGGCAGCAATTTCCTCCTTTATTCCTCTTCCCATCCCAAAAGCATCCTTTGCCTGCCTGTACCCTGGCACTTAGGAATGTCATGGCAGGGAGATGGAAGAGTCTGGGAGACACCAACAAGAGGTGGAGGACACTGAGAGTTGCAGGGCACTCTCAGTGTGAGCAGGGCAGCCTCTGCTGTCCCCTCCAAGGGCTGGGCAGAGCACGGGGCACTTCCAGAGTGAGGGTCTCCTGAGGACAGAGCCAGCCGGGCTCTGCTGGGCTGCTCCTGCTCTGTCACACCCCGGTCCCTTTGCAGGTGGTGAGCAAGGAGCTGGTGTGCAAGGCATGCCTGACAAGGACCCTCAACAAGCTGGAGACCATGATGACCATCCTGCAAGGGGAGACCACCCAGGGCACGGTGACACCGACCGGCATCGCCGACAACATCCTCAACATCACAGGTGAGCTTTGTCCTGGGGCTGGGGACAGGGCACCAGGCTCAGGGAACCTTTCAGGCTCCGTCCTCTGCCATTTGGGCTTTGGCCCGTGCTTTTAGGAAGTTGCATTTGCCATTTGGAGCGTGGCATCCCAGCCCTCTCTTCTCCCTGCGCCTTTTCCCAGGGTTGTCCTGGCTTTGGCAGCTGCTCTGTGGACATTTAAATCTGACAGTTGTTAATATAACTCACTAATACCCCTAATAAGCTCGCTGATACTCCAGAGGATTCTCTTTTTAGTAAACAATGAGTAACAGCTATGGCTTCCAGATGCTTGTCTTGCTGGTTGGAGTCCAAGGAAGCTGTCAAACCTCACTGGGCCATCTGGGAGCACTGTGTGGAAATTCCCACCTGGATGACCTGGGGGGAAGCAGAGACACCTTCTCTGCACCCCTCGTTCTCTCTGCACTCCTCTCTGAGCGTTGTGCACTTTATAGTGCAAAAGCTTAGGAACATGTGTTTGTTTTATCCATTCCCTCCCTGTTTCCTGAGCTGCGTTCTCTTCACTGCACAGGAGGGAAATCAAGTGTGTTGTGATTAAGTATTCCTCACCAAACCTGGCAGATTAGAGAGGCTGCAGGAACTGCTGACAGCTTTGCTTTTAGCTCTGGGCTATGAACGCCCCAGTGGGGAAGGTCATGAGCAGAGGAACAGTGAGAAGACAGCAAGGAAAGCCTTGTTGATGGCTTTGCGAAGGTGTCAGGTGTTCTGACTATCAGTTACCCAGGCTATTTACCACTTCCTCTGCATTTCTCTCCTGGCAGGTGACCTAATCCACCTTGTCAATACAGTTTCACAAGAATCCAAGCCCCAGGAGCTGCTTGCTGATTCCCACAACTTGCTGCTGGCTCCCAAAGCCTACAACCTGTCCTCCAGCCTGATGCGAATCCTCATGAAATCCCGGGTGCTGAATGAAGAGCCCCTCGAGCTGGCGGGAGGAGAAATTAAGGCCACAGGCAAGAGGTCTGACCCCTTTAACTTGCTTTGCTACGAAAACACACCAAATTGCCAGTTCTCCATCCCCCAGGCCTTCAACTCCACCCTTTCCAACCTGACGGATGTCATCCAAGTCATGTTCCAAGTGGACTCCAACCCCTTCCCTTTTGGGTACATCAGCAACTACACCGTGTCCACCAAGGTGGCCTCCATGGAGTTCCAGACACACAACGGGGTGCAGATCCCCATCGGGAGCCTGGACTCTGAGAAAGCCATCACTGTCATGGTCTCAAACAGCACAGAGCCCGAAAATCTCGTGGCTGGCACTGAGGTCGTCGAGGCAAGAACGTCTGTGAACCTGATTGTGATCATGGAGAGCAACAACAGGGAAGCAGGACTGCACTTTCAGCTCACTTACAGAGTCCTCAATGGTAGGGCAGACAAATCCATCTCTGGTAGTCCTTTCTGTGGGTGAGAAGGGCTGGGTGTGAGGGACAACCGTGTGGGAAGGGATGCTGGGTGCCAGCAGCAGGTTCCACACGGCATGGTCGAGGTTCTGGACGATTTCCATGCCCAGTGTCATACAGGCCTGTGGATTCTGGCCCTGGGAAGCATTTTGCTTTTCCCAGCCCTTCTGCTGAGCCACATTAGCCCTGGAAGGCACTGCCCAGTCCCTCTGCCAGGCAGGCCCAATGGTGTCAGTGCTCAGGGATCCTCTGAGGTGCTCACTGAGGGAGCACAGTCTGGAGAAGCACCTCCCACAACTCCCCTCCTTCTTCCCTGAGCCCCACAGACCTGTGGTTTTTAAAGCCCTTCCTGTTCTTTCCCCTCCCCACAGAGCATTACCTGGCCAGTGAGCCCGAGCCCTTCATCATGGCCTACCTCCATCACGAGCCCGAGCCCAGCGAGCACAACTGCTCTGCCTCCAAGAGAATCGGCCTGGACGCCCTGGCTGGCAGTGACCACAAGCTCTACACCTTCTTCACCTCTCCCAGGTAGGAGAGGCCTCCATGGCAGCCTCAGGCTGTGCTGTGGATGCATGTGAGGGTGCTCAGGTGTCTGTGGAGCCCCTGAGTACCTGCACGGCCGAAGGGTGTAAATTACAGCACGTTCGCTGGGCTTTCCCTCCTTTCTGAGTGCATCCCTGTGGCTGGAAGCTTTCCATGGGCACACCTCCACCAGAATGGGGCTGGTGTCCCTTCAGGAGGCAGGGAATTCATCTCCTTGCTCTGTCCCTTCTCCAGAACGGACGACCCTATCCAGAAATATTACCTGAACATCACCAACCACTTCAGCTGGTCGGCAGTGGAGGTGACCCTGGGGCTGTACACGTCCCTGTGCCAGTACTTCAGCGAGCAGGAGAAGCGCTGGAAGACGGAAGGAATTGTCCCCCTGGAGGAGACCAGGCCAGATCAGGCCGTGTGCCTGACCCAGCACCTCACAGCCTTTGGGGCCAGCCTGTTTGTGCCCCCAAACTCCGTGCAGTTCATCTTTCCCGTGAGTACAGCAAAGTACTGTGCAGTGCTGTCACACTTAGAACAGGCTGTTGTCACCTGGAGCAAAGCCATAAGCTCCTGTTGGTTTCGTGTCCAAGCTGGCACCAGCACAGGCATCGGGGAGCCTTTGGGAGGGGCAGATGGGCAAAGCTCAGGGGAAGCTGTGTCCCCGGTTGGGAATCCTGGCTGGACACAGACCTTTGCAGATGGCTTTAGTCCCTGTTCTGGACACCTCACACCGTGTTCCCCTCCCAGGGACATGCCAGAGGTCCCTCCCAGTTGTCACCCAGCCCTGTTTGATCGCAGGGAGTCTCACCTGCCAGCTGCTCCCGGCTTCCCAGGGGCACCCAGTTCTCCCTTGCCGTGTCCCAGTGACGTGAGCAGGAGCAGGGAGCTCCTGGCAGGCGCTGCTGCCGGCTCTGCGGGGCCACATCTGTGAGCGGGGCCACGGCCAGGAACGAGGCAGGGCATGGGAACAGGATCCTCCTGGGGTTGCCTTTCAACACTTTCCTCCTCTGCAGGCTCCAGGCCCGGGGCTGAACTACATCGTGCTGCTGACGTGTGCCGTGTGCTTTGTCACCTACTCGGTGGCCGCGCTGATCGTGCACAAGCTGGACATGATCGACATGAACCGCGTGGGGGTGATTCCCTTCTGCGGAAAGAACGGGATGTACAAATACGAGATCCTGGTGAAAACGGGCTGGGGCAGAGGATCAGGTGAGCCCACAGCCTGCTCCAGGGCCTGGTTCCCAGGGGGACACCTGTAGTTCACCTGAGGTCCCACCTCAGCACGTCACGCTCCGAATGCTCCCCGCTGGAGGAGCTGAGCTGCAGCTTCAGTCCAGGGCTTGCTTTCCCAGATTTTATTGTGGGATGATGGGGCAGGTCAAGAGAATGGTTTGAGTTGGAAGGTTCCTCAAAAACTTTCTGGTTGCAAACTCCTGACATGGGCAGGGACACCTTCCACTAGCCCAGGCTGCTCCGCCACTGGCTGTTGTGGTGGGACAAGCAATTGCTGCTGGAAGGAGCCACCCAGGAGAGAAATTCCCCATCCTGCCTTCCCTGCCTGGGCTGTGGTTGCAGAGGCAGAGCTTGTTCCTCACTTTGGACCCTCTCCTGCCCAGCTGGCCCCTTGCATGGATCCTTTTGGGATCCATCATTTTGTTCTCAATCTTTCCCAGCAGCAGGCAGGCACAAAGTTTGGCTTCTCTTCGAGGGCTGGGTTGGTAGATAGAGCTGTCACAGGCAGGGCTGGGGAGCAGCTGCACCTCAGCTGGGCTTCCCTGAGGGAGCCCTTCCTTCCTGCAGGCACCACGGCCCACGTGGGCATCGCCCTGTACGGGGTGGACAACAAAAGCGGCCACAGGCACCTGGATGGGGACAACGCCTTCCACCGCAACAGCCTGGACGTGTTCCAGATCGCCACGGAGCGCAGCCTGGGCAGCATCTGGCGCATCCGCATCTGGCACGACAACAAAGGTGGGACATGGAGTGGCCACGTGCTGGGCTGGACAGGACAGGGGGACCTGGCCCGTGGTGAACCTCTGGGTTGGGGGGACACTGTGGGGGGACATGGAGTGTCCCTCACAGCCTGGCCAGGTGCCACCCCAGACACGAGGATGCAATGTGCTGGGCACTGTGACCACGAATGTCACCTCATTGGTGTGCCACGCTTCCCTCGTGGGCGCTGTGCGATGCCCATGGTGGCAGTCGTGTCACTGTCCCCCTGATGGTGCTCGTGTGACCCCCTCAGCTTCGTGGGCTCACACGGGGGGTGTGAGCCGTGAGATAATTCCTGTGTCTCCCCCCGCTCAGGCCTGAGCCCCTCGTGGTACCTGCAGCACGTCATCGTGCGGGACCTGCAGAGCAGCAAGAGCTATTTCTTCCTGGTGAATGACTGGCTGTCGGTGGAGAGCGAGGACAACGATGGCCTGGTGGAGAGGGAGGTGTTTGCTGCCAGTGAGTGCCCCACATCCCCTGCATCCTTCTCACCCCTGGTGCCTGGGCCCCTCCTTTTCTCCAGGCCGAGTCCCCTCAGCTCCCTCAGCTGCTCCTGCTGCTCCAGCCCCTTCCCCATCTCTGTTCCCTTCTCTGGACACACTCCAGCCCCTCGATGTCTTTCTTCTTGGGAGGTTCCCAGAAGTGACCCCAGGGTTGGAGGTTCCTGCACAAGGGACAGGCACTGCCCTGGGGCTGTGGCCACACTGTTTTGGTACAAGCCAGGTGCCACTGGCCTCTTGCCCACCTGGACACAGCTGGGCTCATGCTCAGCACCTGTCACCCCCAGATCCTTTTCTGCTTTTCCAGTCACTCATCCCCAGACCTGGAGCACATGGGGAGGGTCCCTGTGGATGGATGTGGCCAGCTCAGCCAGGTCCCCATGGGGGCGCAGCCACCCTGAGTGTGTCACTTGGTCCCCAGGTGAGAGCGAGCTGAGGAGCTTCTGGCGGATCTTTGTGGCGGAGCTGCAGCGCGGGTTCTTCGAGAAGCACGTGTGGCTGTCGCTGTGGGACCGCCCGCCCCGCTCCCGCTTCACCCGCGTCCAGAGGGCCACCTGCTGCTGCCTGCTCATCTTCCTCTTCCTCTGCGCCAATGCCGTGTGGTACGGCGTGGTGGGCAGTGTCCACCTCAGGTGTGTGTAAAGGGCGTGGTGGGCAGTGTCCACCTCAGGTGTAAAGGGCGTGGTGGGCAGTGTCCACCTCAGGTGTAAAGGGCGTGGTGGGCAGTGTCCACCTCAGGTGTGTGTAAAGGGTGTGGTGGGCAGTGTCCCCCTCAGGTGTGTCCCCAGCCAGTCCCACCCTCAGGACTCTCCTGCCTGTCCCACTGCGGCAGGACACATCTTCCATCCACTGGAAAAGCTTCCCTGCTTGTGCCTTGAGTCTGCCCTCCCCATTCTAAGGAAGGATGACCTAAGACTGTCAGATTTTGGTTTTCAGACTCATTTCTTTCCCTGCACATCTGGAATTCCTGCTTGTGCGTTTTTGTCTCCTGCTGACACCTCTGTGATCTCTCTTTGCTTCCCTGCAGCAACGTGGCCGTTTCCAGCCTGATTCCTGTCAGTGTGGACACGGTGGCTGTTGGCCTGGTGTCCAGCGTGGTGGTGTACCCTCTCTACCTGGTCATTTTGTTTCTCTTCCGGATGGCTCGTGGCAAGGTAAGGACAGGGGAGGGTTGCAGGCTGCTCAAATGGGTGGGAGGCCACCAGGTTTGCTTTTGGGAGGCTGAATTCTGCCTCTGCTGGGACCTCACTGCTCCAGCTGGGCTCTGCGCCAGGACCAGACCCTTCCCCAGCCTCTTCCCCTCTCCCTGAGCTCAGATCACTCTGTCAGTGCCCAGGCACCAAAAAGACAGATTTTAGAAGCTGTTTAGGCACTTCCTCCCTCAGGATTTCAGTGTGTGTGTGAAAGGCACCCAAATGTCCCAGGAGCTGCTCAGTGGAGCCTCTGTAATGTCCGCCCCGGGTACAAGCTCAGCTGGCTGAGCAGAGCTGTGCTGAGGCAGCTGGCCAGGGATTAGCTGGGGATTTACTGACTAGTTAAGCACAATTAGCAGCCCCATTAAGTATTGCAGCCAGCCGCTTGGGGACTGATGAGCACAGATGTGGCTGATGCTGCTGAGAGCACGCAGGAAAAGCTTTCAAACTCAGAGAATTCCTGGGAGCTTGTACCTGGGACAGTCTGTGGCTGGTGTGGCTACAGGTGTCTGGGAGGCAGTGGAGGAGGGCCATGTACCTGGTCTCAGTGGCAGTGTCACCTTTGTCCCTCCTCTGTGCCCTGCAGGTCTCCATCAGCCACACAGTGACTCACTCAGACCAGCAGTCCCTAGAGATCGACAACTACCTGGACTCCTCAATCCTTGACAGCTCCTTCCCCACCTTTCCCGGACTCCAGGCAGAGGTAACTGTGCCCTCCCCACAGCTGGGCGGGCTCCTGGAGGTGTGGGCCCGGGGCTAAGAGCAGCTCAGTGACTCCCGATGTTCCCAACCTACTGCTTTGACCAGGCACAAACCCATGTCATGTTCCTGAAACTTCTCTGTTCCCTGCAGGCCTTCTCGGAGCAAACCAAAACAGATCTGTTCCTGGAGGACTCCAAGAGGTGAGTGGGTTTCTGGAGATGGAGCCAGCAGGACTTGAGTGTGTGCTTTGCTGGGCTGGGCTCGGCTCCTGCAGCTGTTTTCCTCTGCAGTCCCACACAGTTCCTCTCCTC
Organism: Bombycilla garrulus; assembly: GCA_013400315.1. Taxonomy (NCBI): domain Eukaryota; kingdom Metazoa; phylum Chordata; class Aves; order Passeriformes; family Bombycillidae; genus Bombycilla; species Bombycilla garrulus. Next base: position 171,957 of record VXBU01001457.1, read on the forward strand.
GTGCTCCCCTCATTGCTGACCGCCCCCGTTCCCGTTTCCCCACAGCCTGGTGCCGTGGCCCTCCAGCGAGGCCCTGCTCAGCTGGCCAGACCTGCTGAGTGACCCCTCCATCATGGGCAACACCATCCAGAAGCTGAAGAGAGGCCGGGCCAGCCGCCACCTGGGGCTCGAGGCCCCGCTGGCCACCGAGGAGGACGCTTTGTCCCTTGGGATTCACCAGGGACAGCCCCGCTACTTCTCAGCCTCAGGTGAGCCCCCCTGGCTCGGGGCAGAGGTGGAACAGCAGAGCTGCTGCCATCAGCACTGGCCTCACTCTGGAGGGCAGGGGAGGAGGGTTGTGTCTGCTTCGTGGGGTTTTTAGTCTGGGGAAGCAGAAATCCTGGTGGGCATCGGGCTGGGGTGGGGGGTCCCATCATGGGAGCCGGGAGAGCTGTGTTCCCGTGGGAATGCTGCAAGCAACCAGCACTTCCTCGCTGGTTCCAAAGCCACAGCGTGTCCCTGAGCCTCTGGAAGTGGCTGGAGAAGGAGAAGTTGGCCTTGTGAAGCAGCAGTTCCCTGCCCAGCAGTGTGGCCAAGCTGGGATGGACAGGGAGCAGGGGAGGGCTGTCCCAGGGAGAAGGACATCACTGTGAGCCTTCTCCTCCTCCTCCTCCTCAGCTACACCACGTGGCTGAGCTGTGCCCTGCTGTGCTGCTGAGCTCCTGCCCACGCTGTCTGTGTTCTCTCTTTACAGATGAGGATCTGATCCGGCAGATCCTGGCAGAAGGAGCCAGCGGCATCTCCCACTCCCAGGACCTGGGGCCGTACATGAGGGCAGAAACGGATCTGATCTCAGGCCTGTGAGTGTTTGGGGAGCCTCCCAGCCCTGCCTTCCCACCCAGCTGAGCTGAGCTGGCTTTGGGACGCTGTCACGGGTCACGGTGTCCCTGCTGGCCCTGACTCTGCAGCCCGCACAGCCACAGCTCCAGGAGGGCACTGCCACCCTTCCAGGGGCCACCTGCAGCACCCCTTAAAGCCACAGCCGTGTCTCCAGCACTGCGGGACTGTGGGCAGAGTGCCGGGCTGAGGGCTCACAGCATTGCACTGAGGGGAGGGAGAGGGGGATTCTGCCCAAATCTCTGTTGTGTTACCGTGCCCGGGACACCCTGCTGGGCACCCTGACCACCTCCCCAGGGCTGGCAGCCCAGCAGCCACCGCAGAGTGGCAGGCCAGGGGGAGGGAGGGACTGTCAGGCCCTGTCCCTGAGACACAGAGCGGTGTCTGTGCCTTGGGGACGTGTGTGATGGCACCGGAACTCGGCCCCCTTGGTGCCAGCTGCTCAGCACAGAGCCAGCAGTGGCACAGCTCTCAGCAGGCTCCCCCTGTGCCTGGCAGGTCCAGCGTGTTCGGGGACAAGGTGGAGACTGTCATGATGCAGCGGCTGAACGACAAAGGGCAGAGTGTGGCACCTCCTCCCAGGGAAATCAGCAGATCTGCCAAGTCCACCTGGACAGGTACCAGGACTGTGCCCCGGGGTGTGCGGGGACAGGGCCCATCCCACCCACACTGCAGCGCTTGGGAGGCACAGTGGGGCAAATTGGAAATAAAATTGAAAAGGAGCCTTAGGAAGGGCTGTGTCCTGCCTGGGATATCGCTGCTGTTTCCAGCCAGCTTCTCTTGGACCTGGATCTCAGTTAGCCCGGGCAGCACCGGTGGTGTGACAGTCCCTGCAGTGTCCCCTGGGGAGGCTCTGCTCTCTCCTCCCCCAGTTCTCTGCTCTCTGCACCCCCTGCAGCCACAGTCATAGAAATGTGTGCGATTGATGGAAAGGCTGACCTGAGAACAGAGACTGGGGAGAATAAAAGGATAAAAGGGATTTATTGGAAGGATCCAGCCTGGGCAGTGCAGGAACCCCTTGGGGCTGCACCCAAGTCAAACCCACAAATGGGCACAAAATGGATCCCCAGTCATGGGGCCTCACACTTTGATAGGGTTTGGTTCATCAGCACATTGGAGTTCATTGTCCAATTCCAGCTCCAGCTGATGAAGCTCCATCCTCCTTGTTCCCTCTCTGCCTTCACTCTTGTTTCCACTCTCGGGCCTCAAATTTGTCCTTGGTGCCAAGTTAGAAAGGAATTGTTTTGTCTCCCTACTCTGTGCAGAGAGCTCACCAACCCAAGCCCAAAACAACACACTAAACCAGCAGAGAGTCTGAAAAATATAAAACTAAAGCTGAAGGCATCAGGATGATCCCTCCAAACTCACGCAGGGGCTCTCTGCTGGGACGCGTGCCCAGCCCAGCCCTTCCTGTGCCCGGTGCCCTTTGCAGTGATGGTCACAGTGCTGTCCCTCCTGCTCCCAGTTGCAGACCAGACGTTCAGGAAGCGCCTGCTGCCGCCCTGGTGCTCCCTCCTGGCTCACGGCATCAGCCTCCTGCTCTTCGCCGCCTCCGCGGGCGTCTCCGTGTGGATCGGGGTGGGCTTCTCCTCCAGCGTGGCCCTCATGTGGCTCATCTCAGGGATATTCAGCTTCCTGGCGTCATTCCTGGTCTGGGAGCCCCTGAAGGTGAGCATGGCACAAGACCTGGACGTGCAATTAACAGCTGCAATTAACTTGTCCAGCTGCCAATCACAGTGGTGGAATCGTTAATGTTGGAAAAGGCTTTTAAAATTATCAAATCCATCAAGCACCTTCACTGTGTTCCCCACTAACCCACGTCCCCAGGTGCCACATCCATGTGGGTTTTGAACACTTCCAGGCATGGTGAATCCACCAGTGCCCTGGGCAGCCCCTTCCACCAAGAGATCAGCTCAGAGTGGACACTGGCTGGTCTCTCCCATCCCTTATCCCTCAGGAAGGGCAGGGTGTGGACACCAGGAGAGGCAGGGCTGGTGGCAGGGCTGGTGGCATTGGGTTTCGAAGGTCCAGGTGGGAGCTGTGCCAAGGGGCCCACGGGAGCTGCTGCTGGAATGCTGAGGTGGCACAGCTCCCTGCAGGCTCAGCACTGTCCCTGTGCCCCAGGTGCTGCTGGAAGCGCTCTATTTCTCCCTGGTTGCCAAGAGGCTGCATCCAGAGGAGGATGACACCTTGGTGGAGCAGCCCTGCGTGGAACACGTGTCCGAGAGGATCAGCAAGGTCCGGCCCCCGCAGGGATTCGCCCTCTTCCAGGCCAAGGAGGAGGCCAGGAAGGTCAAACTGCTGCACAGGATGCTCAAGGTGGGACATCTCCCGGTGCCCAGGGCTCAGACACATCTGATGTGGCTCCTCCTGGTCCAGCTGGGATCCCCGGAGCGCTTGGCTCCAGCTTCTGCCTCAGTTTCTCAGTCTCTGGGTCTGATCCTACTGCATGGCCGTGGAAAGCACTGCTCTGCCGCAGGATTGGGATCCAGCCCTTCCGTGCACTCCCATTTTTACTCTTTGCTTCCCAGAATTTCCTCATCTACATGATGTTCCTGCTGGTGGTCCTGCTCACCAACTACGGCGACGCCTCCCGCACCAGCCGGGCCTTCCTCCTGCAGAGCTCCATCAAACAGCAGCTGGGCAGCAACGACTTCCTGCTCATCAAGAGGTGCTGCCAGCCCCTGGGGGGGTCAGGGGACTCGTCTCCTGGGCTGGTGCTCTGCGGTCTGTCCCATAAAAAATTCCCTGGTGCCCGTGAGGAGCTGGGCAATCCACAGCAGCGAGCGGGTCCTGTTCGTCTCTGTGGTTGTGCTGCTCCCCTGGAGAGCAGAGGGGCCTCTGGGGATTGAGAGGTTTAATTTCTCTGAGGTTTAGTGATTTCCCAGTGGGAAGGGGCTGTGGGAGCTGATGTTGATCTTTCTGGAGTTGCTTTAAAGCACAAGAGTTTCTCTGTCTCCAGAATTTACAGCCACAGGTTGTAGCCTGAACGGGGTCACGAGAGCCAGAAATGACATCTTGTCCAGAGTCTGCCTTTCCTCGCTCTGCACACGAGTTTAACTGGGTTAAATTTTCCCAGCTGATTTTCCACACCCCTGGGAGCTCCAGGCAGCCCAGTCTGGGATCCCTGGGGTGAGGGTGTCACTGCAAAGCCCTGGGCTCTCTGTGCACATCAGGGTGTCCTGTTCGTGCCCCGGAGTCTCTGGAGCTTTGCCTCACCAGTGTCACACCTTGTCCCCTGCAGGTCGGATCAGTTCTGGGTGTGGATGTCTCAGGTGTTCCTCCCTTACCTGTACAACAACGGCTCTGGCCAGGAGAGCCACAGCACCACCCTGGGGACGGCCCGGCTGCGCCAGCTCCGCCTGCGGGGAGGTACGAGGGAGGGCAGGGACGGTGGCTCTGCTGTCACAGGGCTCGGTGACATCCTGAGGGGTGGAATGGGCAGCTCTGCCTGCAGCTGGGGCTGAGGGGAGGCAGCACAGCTTGGGGGGCAGCGGTTCTGCTCTGCAGAGAGGAACTGGGGTGGTGGAGTGTGGAATCCTGGAGTGGTTTGGGCTGGGAGGGACCTTGGAGTCCCCCCAGGGACACCTCCCAGTGTCCCAGGCTGCTCCAAACCCTGTCCAGCCCGGCCTGGGACACTGCCAGGGATCCAGGGGCAGCCCCAGCTTCTCTGGGCACTGCCAGGGCCAGGGCCTGCCACCCTCACAGGGAAGATTCTTTCCCCATATCCCATCCATCCCTGCCCTCTGGCAGTTTGAAGTCAGTGATGTATCCAGGGAACAGGGTTCTGTCCACAGTTACCCAAGGCCAGGTGGGATGTCTCTGTTGTCCTCCATTGTACCAGCTATTCCACTCTGACTGGTGGCATGGGTATATCACGACTCCTAAACCGGACATCTCTGTTTTTATTATTAATATCCATCGTTTTCTGAATCCCTGACTCGTGCATGCCCATTCCCTCACCCTGGTGCATCGTGGGGTTGATCCTGGAGGGGCGGGGAGGAAAGGTGAGCTCCGTGCTGGGCTCACAGGGTGGTCTCGTTCCAGCTGAGTGCCAGCAGAGTGCCCAGGACATCCTGCAGGGCATGGGCAGTGCCCAGAGGAGCTGCACTGACCAGCACAGCTTCGCCACTGCTGACTTTGGAGTGGGCTGGGAGAGCACAGCCGGGAATGGGACGGCGGCGTGGGCACACTCAGCACCTGACCTGGCAGGGTAAGGGCTGCCCTGCCTGCTGCCACCCCTGCTGCCCCTCCAGGGATGCTTGCACACCTCTCAAGGTCTTTACAGGTGCCCTGGGTTGTTCCCAGCCCTCCCCTGAGCCTGGCAGAGGGCGGATGGACACGGAAATTCCAAATGGCCTGAAGGGCAGGGTTGTGCTGTTCTGGGGGCCCAGGGTTCAACTCTGCGCCTTCAGGGCACAGACAGAGCAGGGGAAGCTAGCACCCCAGATTGCTGCTCAAGGGGGTGACAGCAGGTTGTCCAGCACCCTGTGACATCAATCACACTTGGTTTCTTCTCTGGTTTGTCCCCAGAGACATCTCTGTGCAAGTCTGGGCCTCCCCAGGACTTGGGGCTGTTCTGAGGTTGGGAACACTGGGGTGGATCAATGCACCCCTGTGACCTGTCCTGGGAAAAAAATCCTGAGGGAATCCTGGCCTGCCACGTGCGAGAGCAGCCAGTGTCCTTCAGCCTCACTCAGCTCCTCTTCCTCTGCAGGATCTGGTACTGGGGCTACATCTCCTTCTACGACAGCAGTGGCTACGTGCAGGAGCTGGGCCCGTCCCTGGAGGAGAGCCGGGCTCAGCTGGAATTCCTGCAGCAGCACACGTGGATCGACAACATGTGAGTGCGGCAGGGCCCCAGGGATTGTCCTGCTGTGCCCTGGGCTCCTCAGGGCTGCTGCTGGAGTGTCACAGGGGCACAGGATCCACCCAAGAGTGGCCCCTGAGTGCTGCTGTCCCTCTGCAGGAGCCGGGCAGTGTTTGTGGAGCTGCTGCAGTACAACCCCAGCGTGGACCTGCACGTGGCCGTCACCCTGCGCCTGGAGTTCCCCGGGGCCAGCCAGGCCATGGCCGCTGTCACCATCAGCCCCTTCCCCCTGCTGCGCCTCAGCGGGGGCGTCACCCTGCAGCTCCTCATGATGGTCAGTGTGGGGCCTGCCCTGCAGCCCGTGCCCTCTGCCTGGGGGCTCTGGGGACGCTCCCCCAGGCTGCTCACTGTGGACTCGAGCTGCTCTGCCTGAGGCCACTTGTCCCCACAGCTGTCACGCTGCCTGGGTGTGGTGTCAGCAGAGCCCTCGTCCCCTGGGCACTGCCACCCTGCCACAGGGGCACTGGGTGTGGGCACTGGGGAGCTTCGGGAGGGACTGGGGTGCTGGATGGGTGAGGAAGGCAGAGCAGGGTGCAGGGGGTGCTCCAGGTGTGGACCTTGGCCTGTTTGGGGGGATTTTGCTGTCCTGGGGTGCTGCAGGGTGCCCCAGTGCAGCCCAGCACTCAGGGCTTGTCCTCCCATCTCCTGGTAACTTCTCCATTCCTCCTCTCCTGCCAATCCCTCCATAACCTGTCCTGGTAACCTGTCTGTCCTCCCCCAGGTTTTCCTCATGCTGTTTGTGGTTTACTTCGTGGTGTCGGAGTCTTTGGCCATCAAGAAGGAAGGCAGAGCCTACTTCACCCTGTGGGGCAACTACGGCCAGTGGGTTTTCATCCTGCTCACCACGTGCACGGTGGTGGTGCACCTCAGCCAGGCCACCCTGGCTGACCAGCAGTGGCTCAGGTACCTCAGCAACCGCAGGGGCTTCACCAACTTCTACCAAGTGGCCTTCCTGAGCTCCATCTTCAGCAGCCTGGCCGCGTCCCTCCTCTTCCTCCTGACCGTGCAGGTATGGCTTGATGCCTGGAAAGGCTGACCTGGGAACAGAGACTGGGGAGAATAAAAGGATAAAAGGGATTTATTGAAAGGATCCAGCCTGGGCAGTGCAGGAACCCCTTAGGGCTGCACCCAAGTCAAACCCACAAATGGGCAAAAATGGCCACTGGTCATGAGGCCTCACACTTTGATAGGTTTTGGTTCATTAGCACCTGGGAGTTAATTGTCCAATTGCAGCTCCAGGTGATGAAGCTCCATCCTCCTTGTTCCCTCTCTTCCTTCACTGTTGTTTCCACTCTTGGACCTCAAATTTGTCCTTGTTCCCAGCTGGAAAGGAATTGTTTTGTGTCCCTACTCTGTGAAGAGAGCTTCCCAACCCTCCATATGAAGCCCAGAACCACTAAACCAGCATAGAATGTGAAAAATAGAAAAGCTAAAACTTAAAGCATCGTTTCCCTGGGGGAGCAGCACGTGAGGTGTGGGTGCTTTGGCCCTCCCGTGCTTGTCACCCCTGCACAGCCCTGCCAGGCCACAGGGGGTGGTGAGGAGGCTTCGTGTGTCCCTGCGGTGCATTTCGGGTCACTGAGGCCTCAGGGCCCTCGATTCCCCTGGGGAATTCAGCCAAGTGTGGCTGATGGGATGATTCTGTCTGCGAGGAACCTGCAGACTGGATGTTTGTGCCCTGCTGGGGTTTGGGTTCCTCAAACCCAAAAGGTTTGAGATCCTTCCTGGGCTGGGGGTGTGTCTGTAACTCCCTCCCGTCCCTCCCAGGCTGCCCAGCAGCTGCGCTTCGTCCGGCAGTGGTCAGTGTTCGGGAAGACCTTCCAGAAGTCCGTGAAGGAGCTGATGGCTGCAGGGGTGGCCTTCGCCCTCCTCCTCCTGGCCTACGCCCAGCTCGGCTTCCTGGTAACCACCCCTGTCCCCGTCCCTCACAGCGGGGCTGCTGTGCTCCTGCTGCCCCTTGTCTCTCACCTGGCGATGAGCAAAGCCCTGGGCACTCTGTGCCCATCCACCGCCGGCACCTTTGGCCAGGGGCTGTCCCTGTCCCTGTCCCAGCCAGCTGTGGGCCACCCCTCAGGGTGGGAGGGGATCTTGAGGGTCAGGGGAACACTTTACTGCTGCTCCCTTCTCATCACATCTCCTCTGTCCCTCCGCAGCTCTTCTCCTCCTCCTGCGAGTCCTTCCGCAGCGTGGGCAGCAGCCTCCTGCTGCTGCTGGCTCTTCTGCGGGGCAGCGCCAGCCTCGGGCCCTGCCTGCCCGGCGCCTCGGGGCTCTACTGCCTCTTCTGCAGCAGCTACATCGTGCTGGGGGTGTGGGTGGTGCTGCGGCTGCTCGCCGTGGTGCTGATCCACGGCTACCGCGAGATGCGCTTCGAGCTCTACCGGCCCGCCTTCGAGCCCCAGGACTACGAGATGGTGGAGCTGTTCGTGCGCCGGCTCAAGATGTGGATGGGCTTCAGCAAAGCCAAGGAGGTGAGGGCAGCCTGGGGACTCTGTGGAGAGCAGCATCCACCATCCTTAGCCTTTCCCGGCCTCCGCCTCCTTCCTGCAGCCGGGTTGCTCTGGCAGGCGAGGGCTGGAGCAGTGGCCACCCCTGCAGGCCCGAGAGAGATGGGGAATTGTACGGGCATCAGCTGCCCCTTCTCAGCCCCACGTGGGTCTGTCTGGGATCCAGCCATGCCTGTCACACCGGGAATGGCTGGGAGCAGCCCTGGAGCTAACTGCCCTAACCCTGCCCCTTTTCCCTCTTCCCTCCCAGTTCCGGCACAAGGTGAGGTTCGAGGGGATGGAGCCGCTGCCCTCCCGAGACTCCAGCGACTCCAAATCCTTCCGGGGCCCCACTCCCAGCGCCGCCTCCGACAGCTCCAGAGCCTCCACGTCCTCCAGCCAGCTGGACGGGCTGAGCCTGGTGCTGAGCGCCCGCGACAGCCTGGAGGTGGACGCTGACATCCAGCGCCTGCTCTCGCTGTTCGAGATGCTGCTGGCGCAGTTCGACCGCGTCAATCAGGTGACGGAGGACGTGTCCCGCATCGAGCACCTGCTCGAGTTCTCCCGCAGCCGCCGCCCCCGCCGCGGGCCCGAGGAGAGCCCGGCCCGGGGCTGCTCAGAGCAGGGCCCGGCCCCAGAGGCGGCGGGCACGGAGCCGCTGTCCCCGCGCTGTGCCGG
>VXBU01001457.1:181114-216821 GCA_013400315.1 Bombycilla garrulus
GGGGGCAGCGGGCAAGCCGTGTGCGGCCAGGAGGAAACGGCCCCTGCGGGCCAAGAACCGGGTGCACCCCACGGTGAAGTAAGGGCGTGCGGGAGCGATGCCCTGGCAGGGCTTTGCCCAGGGTGGGCTGTGCCCGCCCGGAGCTGCCGGGCGGCTGGGCCGGCCGGGCACAGGGGCTGTCCCGCCACGCCGCTGGCACGGCCGCCGGCCCCCCAGAACCGGCCCCGCGGGGACATCCCGGTGTTAACGGTGGGAGGGGAGAAGGCCGAGCCTTTCCCCGGGGCTGAGCAGGTGCAGGCGATCCCCGCTGGCTCACAGGGAGCAGCTGTGGGTGTTTAACTGCCCCGGCCACAAGCAGCCGCAGGTGGGACTGCGGTGGGCACCAAGGGATGGGACAAAGCTCCTCTCCTTCCCTGCTGGCTGTGCCGGAGGGGAAAGGGAGAGGAGAGCCCCAGGCCTTGAAGGTTTGAACAAAGTCTTGGATTTTTGTCGACCAGACGCACTGTGGAGGAAAGCGCTAGCTTTCGAGAAGGTATTTAACCCACCTTGTTTTTTAAGCGTAAATAGATATATAGAGAAATGCTATCTACACCCAGAGCAGTTAATTTCCAGTATTGGCTACTTTTATCCTCCAGAAATTGGTACTATTATTTGTATTTAAAGAACTCCAATATTTAAAACAAAGGACATTGCAGCGAGCTGGGGACGAGAGACCCCTGGGCTGCCTCAGCCACCTCCCAGCGTGGGGGTCCCCAAACTCCCAGTGTGGGGTTCCCAGTGTGCTGGTGTCACTGAGGTCCCCACCTGCCCTGTCCCCCCACCGTGGCCCCGGGGTGCAGGCGCCGCTGGCTGCTTGGCTTCTCTAACCCAAGGAATGTATTGCCCTAAGTATATGTATTTTTTTTTTTTGGTTTACTTGTTCCTATGTACTGCCCAGCACTTTAAACAAGGCTTTCCTCGGCTACCAGTGACACGTGCGAGCTAAGAATGGGATAATATATCACAAAAGCAGTATTTTGTTTGTTTAAATCATAAACTGAAATGGGCAGGGAGGAGGGGAGCGCAGCCCCAGCTCAGGAGGCTGTGCCAGCACCTTTCCTGAGCGCAGAGGAGGCAGGTGAAGCCCTGAGGGAGCTTTTTTCTGGGGTCCTGCCAGCTGGGATTCACCGTGTGCTGGGCTACAGCTGCTGGGCTACAGCTGGCCTGTGCCATGGGGCCCCCAGATCACAGCCTGGGGGTGTCTGAACCCCCCCCAGGGGCTGCCTTCCCCTCCTCGGCCCCATTTCACCTTATGGCTATTGTAAGTAATTTATACGGGGTTTGTTTGGTTTTTAAATGTATATATTTTTGTATGTTTGCTATATTTTCATAGCATCGGTACCGTGTTTGAAACATGTAGATAGGAGACAGAACACTATTGTCAGAGTTATTTAAAGGATGTATTAAGTGCTTCTTCCTGGGAATGTCCCGTGTATATAAGGATTGGGTGTCTGTGTGCGTGTGGTGCGTGTGCTCTCCTGGGCTGGCTCGGGGCAGGGGCCACAGGTGGATGGGAAAAGCCCCCAGGGGGCTGCTGTGAGTTCAGAACCTGCTCCGTGCTTGGGACAGGTGAGGGGGTGGAAGGGAAGGCTGAGGGGGCAGAGCTGCAGGGCAGGGGAGACTTTTCCGAGGGCTCCTAAAGCATTTCCACTGCTCCATCCCCCAGCTGTGCTGGATACCTGTAAAGATTTCATTCCAGCATCCCTGTGCTCCCCTGGCCCCGCAGCCTTGTGAGCCAGGGTGGCTGCAGGACGACGCTGCTGCTCTGGGATGCCTTTGGGACAGGGCTCAGTCTCCTTTGGGAAGCTCAGGTGCCGTGCAGGACAGATGTTGTGGAAAGGTTGCAGAGGGATGAGGGCAGAAGAAGACGAGTGAGGTGGTGCTTGGTCAGCATGGAGGTGTTGGAGAGCAGAGGGCACAGAGAAGTGCAGTGCAGAGGGGAGAAATGCAATCCTGGTAACCAGGACAGGCTGGACAGAGCAGAGAAGGGCCCAGAGGGCAGGAGGGGAACAGGGAGGTGCCTGGAGCAGCTGGAGGGGCTGGGACCGGCTGCTGGTCACATTTGTGCTCTGTGTTCAGAAAATAAAAAAACAACCCTGGTTTTCAAGGCAGAGATAGAAAACTATTTGCCTTGGATTTTTTGTTCCTTTAACTTCCCAGGCAGAAAAGCACCAGGCTCAGCTCTGGCACGTGCCCATGACTCCATTTTGGTGACAGGGACAGTGCCAGAGCCATGTCCCCAAACCAGGGCAGTAAGAGGAGCAGGGGTGAGGTGTCCCAGAGACATCCCTGAGCTCCTTTCCCCTCACACCTGCCCAGGCACAGCCCCTCTCACCTGTGTGGGGCACCGGGGCTGTAGATCCAGCCACCCCAAGGGCTCAGTGGGAATATTCAGCAATTGAAATGTCCCAAATGAACCAAGCAGGTCTTGGAAGGCTCTTGAAGAGCCAGGAAGTTCAGTTCCTGACGCAGAGGTCAGTTCTCAGCTCCAGTACCCTCATTAGAAGAGGCTGGGAGTAGGAGGGAAGGAGACAGAGGCAGGAGGGGCCAAAACGTTTTTGAGCAGCCGTTCCTAAGCTGAGGGGCAGCTGGGACAAAGATGCTCCCCAAATCCATCTGGATTTTGGTTCCCAAGCGCCTGTTCCGTGCCCTGCGTGTGTGTGTGCGTGTGACTCGGCGTGTGTGACTTTACCAAGTGCTCCTCCTGCTCCCAGAGGAGCAGAAACGGGATCGGACAACTGCCCTACTTCCCTGAAGTACGGAGAGCAGCTCTGCCCCCACAGCTCCCCGACAGCGCAGCCCTGCGTGCTGGGCAGCCCCCACAGCTCCAGCACTCACAGTTCTCAGCGCAGCAGCTCCTGTGCCGGCTCCAGCAGCGTCCCCTCCGCGGCTCAGCTGAGGCTCCTCTGCATCAGCCGCGGAGTTACACCCTCACAGCAATAAACTTGACTCAAAGCCCGTCAATCCCCCTGAATGTATATTTTTGTGTCTGTAGTCACCCAGAGATGGTGTCTTATTTATTGCCTTGAATCTCGTACAATGATGTATCAGGATCAAGCTGCTTAAATGGAAAAATGAAACCCCCATCTATTCGTTCCAAGGGAGAGGGAGGGACTTCTGTAAGTGCCTTATTTTTTCTATATTTTCTTTTTTTTTAAAAAGAACAATGATTGTGACCAAAATGCCAATGGTTCCTGTCTGGTCAGCATTTCACTGCAAACAAAAATGGTGTATTTTGTAACTGTGGGGATGTTTCTTAAAAAGTGACAAAGTCAAATAAACACTGACTGCTAAACCCTGGCTCAGGTAATTCTGTCCTGCTGCAGACACTCCTCTGTGCCTCACCCTCATTCTCTGTGCATCTGTAATTTTAATTTTTCCTGCACAGCACAAGAGACTTTCTTAAGTACTCCAGCCTGTCAGGGCTGGTGTTCATGAATGAGCTCGCTGAGTGGCACAAGGACAAAGCTGACAAGGAAGTCCCCTCCCCAGCACTGAGGGAATGTCCCCAGGGAAGATCCCAGTCCAGGGACTGGAACCCAGCCAGGAATCCGTGTCCAGCTCTGGGAAGGGATGGGGGTGGTTCCACCAGCAGCACAGACTGGGAAACCAAAGCAGGAAAGGAGGAAGGATTCACATGGTCAGGAAAGAGTCTGAACTTTCCCAGGACATCCAAAATGCACTGATGAGACAAATATTTTATTTCCTTTACGACTCATAAACACTGGAACACAACAGACACTTGGTGTTCCCACACACCTGCACAGGTGAGGGCTGTCCCTCTGTCCCCTCACCTGTCCCTTCACAGTCCCACGTGCACATTGCACTTGTCTTCATCTCCCACTCAGGACACAGCAGGAGATGAAGTTCTCACAGTTGTGTTCCTGGTGCCCCCCAGGTGGGTGGTGTAGTGTGTGGTGCCCTCCTTGCCTCAGGAGGGGCTGCAAGTCCCACTCCAGCTTTGCCCAGCGAGCTCCAGCTGAGCTGCTCCAGCCCCCCCAGGAGCCTCCCTGGCAGGGAATAAGCAAAACTCTTGTGGAGATGATGCCCCAAGACCTGGCAGCAGTCAAAAAGGGATTTATCAGGTGCAGGGGGAAGGATGAGACACCCCAGCATTCCTGCAACCAGGGAAGTTCTGCAGATGGCCAAAATGAAGACAAACCTTGGGAACTTCAGCAGCATTTTGGGCAGGAGAGAACCCAAATTAACTCTTTCCAGAGCTGGCAGCAGAACGAGTCACAGCCTGAAGAGTCCAAGTGCTGACAGCCCCGAGGTTCAGGGAGGAGCTGGGATTGTGGGGCGCTCAGAAATAGCAACTGGATTTTCAGCACTTGATCCTTCATTCCCAATTCCTCAAACATCCCACAGTTCCTGTACCTTCACGTGAGGCTCTGCAGATTATCATCTTTGTGTGCTTCCACCAGGAGCTGGTGTGGGAGGAGTCCAAAGAAAGGTTCTGCAGGGAAGCTCCCACCAGAGAAGCTTTGAAACAGCTCAAATGAAACCAAACACAGCGGGTTGGTCCTCTGGGAGCTTCTGCTGAGACTCCAGCGCTGCCCTCAGGGGCCCCTAAAGCTCCTGGCAGGGTCAGGGCCAAGTCTACATGCAAGGAGCAGCCAGGCTGAGCCTCCCAATCCCTGAGGCCGTGCAGGTGCAGGGATCAGCAGGCAGGGAACACAATCCCATGGCCTCGTGCCCCAGCAGGGACAGCCCGAGCCCGGCCCTACACGAACTCGGTGAAGTCATCCACGGAGGAGATCAGCCTCTTCCTCTGCCCCGTCTCGTAGCTGGGAGGGGGGTCCTGGGGCACCTGGGCCGGGGGTTTTGTGGGGGCAGAGGGGTGCAGCTGCAGGGGAAGGCCAGGGCTCTGGTACTGGGTCTCTTCACGGAGCTGCAAGGCAATGGAGAGCAGGTGAGCTCCATTCTCTCCAAAACTCTTCTGAGCCTCCATCGGGGCAGGGCAGGTTCCCAGGACACTGTGGGGGTGTCATTCCGTGTCCAGGTATGGGACAGCAGCAGGAATTGCCCCATGGAAAGGGGCTCAGGCCTTGGCAGGGGCGGCCCAGGGAGCTTTGGAGTGCCCATCCCTGGAGGGGTCCCAGGAATTCCTGGAGGTGGCACTCAGGGCTCTGGGCTGGGGACAAGGTGGGCAGTGGGCACAGCTTGGACTCAATGGTCGGGGAGGGCTTTTCCAAATATCAGTGATCCTGGGATTCCAGGATTAAGCTTCCCCAAGCCCTCACTGCCAGTGAAGTCGTTTGCCATTGCCACACTTGTCATTCCCACAACAGAACTGGCTGATCCTTAAGGTCCCTTCAACCCCAAACTCTGATTCCATGACCAGCTGGGTTCTCACCCCGTAGCCAGAGCCCTCCTGTCACTCAGTGAGTTCTGACAGCCGGTTTAGCTGAACCCACACACATGGAGTCTCACCCAAAGCCAGCTGTAGCCCAGGGCAGCTGCACTCACCCGGTGCCGCAGCCTCTTGATGTGGCGCAGCCTGGCGATCCATTTGGAGGGGTAGGTGTCCGTGGGGTTGGATCTGCTGTGGTGCACCTGGGAAGCCATCTGGGAATGGAAAGGTGGAGAAGGAGAAGCAGGGAAAGAGAGGAGCCACGTTAGCATAACCACAACAATAACAATAACATCCATCCAGCTTTTCAGGGCAGTTTGACAGCAAGTGCAATCCAGCTCTGCGTTAGGACTGTTCAGGTGCCAGCTCTGGCTTTGAGGTCAGGTAGAAAAGTTGTTTCTCTGTTTCAGCAGGCCCTGCTGAAGTTCCCTTGGAAGCTGGAGCTGGGCCAAGGCAGCAGCTGGGAGCTCAGGGGGCTGGGGGTACTCACGTTGGCGTGCAGGGCCATCTGACGGGCCACGAAGGGCAGGTTCTTGTCAGAGATGATCTTGGCAACACTCGTGTCCACCAGCCCCTCCATGTCTTCAGTTTAAAGGAATAAGAAAAGAAATTCTTGTAAGACAGTTAAGAGGAAGGAAAAGGTTGCCAGTAACTAAATAGCTAAGTCAAATAAACGGGAGGAATTGCATCTACCACATCCCCACAAGCTCCACAGCTCCCACTCTAGCAGAACCTGCTCTGCAGTTGAACACAACTGGCTCCCAAATTGTGGCTGCTCCATCGAGGTTTGGGGAGAGCCTGCTGGGCTCCCCCATGAGCCAAAGTGTGAGCCAGAAACAGCTGCAGCAGCACTGCTGAACCCTCCATGTCCCCCAGCAGCTGCTGGGGGGATCTGCTCTGCTGCTGGTGCTGGGTCCTGAGCCTGAACACAGCACGAGCCATCCAGAGAAGGGCAAACCCAGACACAACTGGGCAAACTGCTTCCAGAGAGTTTCTCCTGGAAGTTTTAACTTTTGAGACACAAACCCCCAGCAGAGCAAAGGCTGAGGAATCCCCACCTTTCCGACACTGCAGTGTCACCAGGTTACAGTCATAGTCCAGGGGGGTGATGATCACATGCACAAAATTGAACTGCCCCTAAGGAGAAGCCAAGGAGAGAGTCAGAAACATTTCCCTGGCAGCGTGGTGGTTTGTGAATGCCACAAACACACACCAGTGACCCCATCACAGCCAACAGCTCCCCCCACAATCCCCACACAGGTTTTAGGTTTTTTTTAACCCACACACATGAAGCTTTACAACCCCGTGCTCCTGCTGTAACACACCCACGAGGAAAATCCCCTACCTTTATTGTGCCCAGTTTAAAATCCTCTCCAGAGTCGTTGTAAACGATGGAAACAAAATCATTCCCCAGGTGCCTCTTCTTGTCACAGCGGTATTTATCCAAATCCTTGGTGGGCATCAGAGTAGCAATGTGGAAAATGGCTGCAGAGGGAACACACAGAGCCTTAGGCTGGGCTGGGAAAGCAGCAACAGTCATCTGCCAGTAATAAAAATACAGACTGTGCTCCCTCCACAGGTCTGTCCCCGTCTGTGACAGCTGAATCCAGTCCCACTGGATGCTCCAGGGGTCCCTGGAGTGCAGCTGCCAGTGGAAGAACCACAGCAGCACGGGGAGGAGACCCTGGGGTGGGGAGGAAAGAGGCAGAAGAGCTTAAAGCAGAGCTGGCCCTGACTGAGCTCTGCAGAGCTCTGCAGCCACCCCATGGAACTGGGCTGCATGTGGGGAGCACAGAGCTGCGAGGAAAAATTTGGGAGGTTCCCCAAATCCTTCTGCATCTTGGATGTTTTCTGCACTGCTGGGTGACACTGCAGGGACACGAGCCATGGCCACAGCAGTGCCACCCCCTGCTCCAAACTGCTCCTCAGAGAACACAGCAATGCTGACACCACCCTCAGAGAACAGCTTTTACAGCAGCTGCGGACAGCCAGCTCAGCCTCTAAACCAAACCCTGCCAGCCTTTAAAGAGCTGATCATTTCACAGATTTTCAGAGCAGATCCTTCCACAGACTGTTTTACAGAGCACACCACTACCAAACTGGTGCGATGGTTTGTTTTTTTTGTGAAGTAAGGCAGGTATGTTTTGGCCTGAACTTTGCCATATGGCTTCAGAGCTACCAGAGAGCAGGAGGGATCAGAGCCCAGGACACGCTCACCACCTCCCCAGGAAGGCAGCAAGGCAGGTCAGGTGAGGTGAGCAGACACAAACCCCGCTCCCAGCTCACCTTGCATGATGTCATCGTGCCAGCAGTAGGTGAACTGCCCGTCCTCCCCGCACACGTCCAGGCCCCCCAGGTAGATTTTATCAGGCTGGCAGTCCTTGAGCTCGATGAGCTTGCCCAGCCCCGTGAGGAACTCGGTGTAGCGGTAGGAGCCGTGCTCGTTGGACAGGATGGCAATCTCGTTGTTGCTCTGGGACACGGGGACATGGCACATGTCACACTCGGTGCCAGCAGCACCAGAGAGCCCTTCCTGGCAGCAGCTGACTGCCCTCACACAAGGGTTTTGTGCAGGCGCTGGTTTTAGTGCAGGGAATTAAGGAAAAACAAGGCAGCTGTGGGAGCAGGGCAAACCCCACAGGGAAAACCCCACAGCTGGAGAGGTTCCCAAGGTCCCACAGGGATCCAGGCCCCTGCACACCTCACCTGGCCCTCCCCAACGTAGAGCACTGCAATCTTGTGTGTGTCGTAGGACGGGATCTGATCCAGGAGCTGCACTGACCTCTCAAATGTCTGCAACCAGAACAGAGACCCACGTGAGCAGCCTGGGCTGTCAGAGGTGTCCCTGCCCTGGGAGATCCCTCCCAACAACCACCCCAGCATCCCGTGAGCTTGAAAAAATCCCCTCCAAACCCCAACACAGACATCTCCCACCTGTGGCACTGCTGATAGGTAACACCTTCAAACGGCAGCACCTGAGCTGGACATTTGTAATTATCATCTGACCAAGAACGTTGTGAGGTTAAAAATATTAAGGGTTTATACAACTCCTTGCTTACCTCATTTGGCAACAAGAGGGGTTTGTTGTTTTCATCACCAAAGAAAGGGGAGTGGTACAACTGTAAAAACACGAAGCTGAAGGACAGAGGGAGGGAAAAGTCTGTTACCATAAAAATTAAGTCAGTTTCGATCTGTTGGAGGTAAGAACGTTATGTACAGCAGAAAAATGGGAGGAATTAAAATGCTAACAGGATATTATTCATCTTTTAGAGACACTCTTGAGTGCCTGGACTACCTGCAGTTTGCAATAGGCCCCTGTCAGAAAAACAATGATGTGTCAAACAGCAGCAGCCACACAAATTCCCTGTTCAAAGGCATTGAATGCAGGAGCAGGAATGCCCTCCACAGCTCTGGGGGCTTTTCTAGGCTTTCACACACATGATTGTACAGATATTTGCATTTTACCTGCCCTCAATCAGATGAAAATTGTCTCATCATGCAATTTTGGACAGCTAACAATATCCCAGGTTCAAAATGCAACTATTACAACCCTTCTTTTCACCATTTTGCACATTCTATTTCTTGAAACGCAAACCTAGCAATCCACCCTGTTCACAGCAAAATTAACTCTGGGTAACCTGCAGTCAAACCACAGCCCCTAAATAAAGTACATTAAGTACAGGAGGAAACTACTCGTCTATTTCTTTCACCATTTGGGAGTTCTGGTTCCTAATTCCAAAGGTGGTGGTGTGCTCAGCAGGTCTGTACCAGCTCCTGAATAAAGCAGGTAATTCATTTTTTAATCAGATGCTTTGCAGATGCTCCTGATGGAGCGGCTCAGGGACCCTGCACCCACCTGGGGTTTATCCCCGGGACTTTCTCGGTGTTGGACGCTGCTGCCCTGCCCTTGAAGGCGTCTCTGTCGATCCTCTTGCCCCTCCTGGACGGTGCGGAGTCGGAGATGGTGTAGCCGCGGGGCCGGTGGCCCGAGGGCGAGCGGGGCGAGCTGAGGGCTCCATTTCCCCCGCCCTCCGCGGCGGCCCTGCCGTCCTCGCCCTTGCCCAGCCAGCCGCCCAGCGCTTCCCCTTCCAGGTTCCCCGACTGCGATTTGGATTTCACTTCGGTGCTCAGCCTCCGGGGCACCTCGCGGCCGTTGGCGTCCTTGAGCACCTCCTGCAGCGTCTGCAGCTCCGGGGAGGAGCTGGACTTGCTGAGGGGCTGCGAGGGCTGGAAGGAGAGCTCCTCCAGCGCCCGGCCCTCCTCCCGCCCGATGGGGATCCCGCCCTCCGCCAGCTCCTCCGACTTCAGCGACTTCTCCTCCTGGCTGGACGTGGAGGAGGACTGGGGAAAAAATAATAAAAATAAAAAAAAGATGAACGGTTTTCATGGAATCACAGAATCCCCGAAAGGTTTGGGTTGGGCTAAATCTTAAAGCTCATGGCATGATCCAAGCTCCAGTGTCCAACCTGGCCTGGGGCAGCCACAGCTGCTCTGGGCACCCTGTGCCAGGGTCTGCCCACTCTCACGGGGAAGGAATCCTTCCCTTTTCCTGACAGCCAGAATAAAAGCTGAAAACAACTCAAGCCACCCCAACATTCCCAAGGAAAGGTGGGCAGGAAGGAGCACAAAGCAATATGGATCAACGCCCCTGATAATAAAAGGATTTTCCCCAGGAATTTTCCCCCGCCATCAGTGAGCTGTTTCTGAGGGCGCCATCGATGGGCAATGCCCCGCTGGCTGTCACCCCCTGCTCACTGGGCCTGTGCTTACCCTGCTGTAGGAGTCCTGGCCTTTTCCAAACCTCTCCTCGCTCAGGACGTGCTCGGAACACGAGGTCTCCACATCCTCGCTCTCGGGGGATTCTGCGGGGGACTCGGCCTCCCTGAGCTCCATCTCCCCCGTGCCGCCCTCCTCCAGCACCACGGCGGATTCTAGGGAGACAGGGGCACGGGAGCTGTGGAGAGGGGACACGGGGACGGGCCCCCCTCCTCTCCTCTCGAGTACCAGCCTTTTCCCTACGGCATCTCAACGGAAGGCCGTGCCCTGGCATCTTTTGTCACGTCAGACTCGCTCCTGGCTGCCCTTTTTCCGGGGGATAAATTAATAAATCACCTCACCCTCACAGCCTGCCTCGGGCCAAGAAGTGAAGATGGTTTTTTTTCCAATTGTCGCTGGTGGACGAGCAGGGCGCGGGATGAGGAAATGGGACCTTGGATGGGGTTACCAGGACAGACAGGAATTACAGAGGTGTAGGAAAGTACGGGGTAAAAGCTCACTGGAAACATCAGCTCTGTGCAAGGGTGAACAAAGGGAGCTTTGCTTGCACTGAAACGCAAAGCTCCCGTGCCTTGAGGCCTACAAGGAGATACGAAATTTTCCTAGGAGCCATTTCCTTGCAGTTTGGCAGCTTTCCTAGAATGCCTCGGGAGAAGCAGAACAATTCAGCCCTGACCACGTGGAAGGAGGAGAGCAGGGGTGACACTGGTGGCATCTGCTCAGACACACGGGGAGTGGAACCACGCTGACAAAAAAGCTCCGTGGAAGCCCTGCCTACGTGGAGGATTTAACCTTGGAGCTGCTCCAGGCACTGACCACGGGGATGAGTCTGACCAAAGGCTCCTCCTGGCCTTGCTTTTTTTTGTCCTGAGGAAAAGGCTGGAGAACAGGAGGCTTCCCATTATGCACACAAGGAACTGGAAGACCAATCTGAAAGGCCAAGATTTGTTTTCCAAAATAATAACGATAATAGTAATAAAATAAAAAATTAGCACACACAAAAATATAAAGAAAATCAGCAAAATTAAAAAAAAATACAAAATAAAAAAAAATCACTAAAGCAGCTTTTCCTGGATTGATTTCAGCTCGCAGGACCAAAGTTATTTCAAATAAGCAATTAAGAGTTAGCATTGCACACACAAACCTTCTAAAAATACAAAACAAACCAAAAGGAACCAAAACAACGTGCTGATCTGGTTAGCTGTCCAAGCCAGAACACACCTGCAGATACCCAGTGCTTCCAAGCTCCCCTCCTACACCACTGCCAACATTGCTGGCGCTTTGAAACAACCCAAGCACTAATTATTCTTTAGGTGGGATGAGAAAAACAGGAGCAGAGGGAAGGACAGAAAAATATTGAACTGCAGCAGCTTTGTGTTGCTTTGAGAGGCCTCTGACAGCAGCAGCTCAGAACACCCCACTGCTCTACTGGGAGTTTTCCAGTGAAGGAAAGAGGCAGAAAGACATCTGAACCCTCTAATTAAAATCACAAAGCATTGCAGGTTATCAAAGCAATGCAGGTGTTGTGCTTATAAGGTGTGTAATTTGATCTCCACTTCATTTAATTATGAAATCAATTTTACTGAAGTGGAGAAAGATTTTATGTTATTACACAGCCTCTAAAAGGTAGAATTTAGCAGGTTTTCTGCTGAAATATATTTCTTTTTTTTATTTAAAAATCTCTTAACCAGCCTCCATGCTGGCTGAACTTTATCCATATGTCCAATATATATTATCAGCTGCTTTTATCTTTCTGTGCCCAATTCTGGCAGATCCCTGTGGGCTGAGCAGCTCCAAGGGGAGCCTGTCCTGCAGCTCTTCTCACAACTGGGAGCTTTTCCACTGGGCAGAACACAAAGCCAATTGGAAAATGAAGCTGCAAATGAAGAATTAATTAATCCAGGTCATTTAACACTGGCCTCATGACTCACAAGCCACCCCAGCTAAAAGCAAAGTTGCTTTAAGGAATTGTCTGCACTTGCAAATGTTGGATCTGGCTTGGACTTCTTCATGCTAGTCAAGATCCCATTTGTTGAGAGTGATGAGACTGGGGACAGACAGGAGACATGGAAGGGGAAAATGAGGGATGAGGGATACATTTTCTATGAATCAGAGGTGTTCTTCTATGGCAATACTGTTTGGTTGGTTTTTTCCTTAAAGATATATAAATATACCTGCCCAGGATATGCTCCTGTGCAACTTCCCTTGACAACTGGACTGGTACATGGAAGAGAAAGAGGCCACTGCAAAGGGAAATCAAGTGAGCAGCTACATCAAAAGGAAGGAGAGACTATATGAAAAAAATATAAAAAAATTAAAAAGCACAGAGTTTAAAATGTAACCAAGAGCCTAGTTTAAAACAAACAAATAAATAAATGAAACAAAGGAAAGAACAAGCTGGGATAAGCTCACCAGATGCCAAAGGGATACTTTAAGGGCACGAGGTCTCAACACGAATAAAGAGGAATAAACACATCCAACAGTGCAGGCTCCAACTGCTCCCTTTGCAGAATGCATTTTGTGAGGCTTAGGAACAGAAAATCCCTTCCTGATATCCCAGCACACACAGGAAACCAGGCTGAGCCTTTGCTGACCTGCACAAGGTCACTTGTAAACCCACAGAAGAGTCTGAAAAATCTGGGTAAGGGCTCACAGAGGTTTAACCCCTAAAGAGGCAGAACAGGCATGTGACAGTCTGACAGAAAAACTTCTTCCAGTCCCTGCCCAGCCAGGTCCAGCAAGGCTGGTTAACAAGGATGTGGCCACAATTACTCTCAGACAGGCACAGGGGTGGCATTCAGGTGGTGTGGATTCAGCTCTCCACTTAGCTCCATATATCACTAATTTTTAGAGTCACAAAAGTGTTTATGGAAAATATTTTTTTTGTTTGTAAAAGATAATTTGACTCCAATTTTGTGTTTACACATTCCAAAATACTAAAACATACCCTGCCCTGCTTAAAACCAAGCTGAAAAGTGGCATTTTTACCAGATTTCCAAACAATCCATCCCATTTTTCCCCTGCAAAGCCTGGTCTGCTGGTACCAGTGCTCAATTCTGATGGTGTCTGCAGTGCTCAGAGCCTCAGTGGTGGATATCACTGATAAGAGCTCGAGCAGGGACTGCAGAAAGCTTTAAAAACTGCAGCTGTTGGTCAACACCAATCTCCCAACACTGACAACTTTTGAAGAGGAACTAGCACCACATTAAACAGAGTGAAAATCCTTGGCCACTGTGTTAAAATCAAGCCAGCAAATGGAACTGCAGAGTGGTTCAGCTGCAGGCTGGACAGCCTTTTCCAGAGGTGGGTAAATGCAAGAGGATTTGCATTCTGCTCTAAAAGCCAGAGGCAACCAGCTCCTCGTGGCTGGCACAGTTGGGAACAGGCCATGCCCCAGGAACCTGCAGCTCCGAGCCAGCCTGACACAGACTCCCAAACTGAAGACAAATGGAAATGGAAACACTGCATGGAAAGATCCATCCACAAGTGGGATGCCCAGATCAGCCCCAAACAAGTGGGAGAGGGAACAGATCCATGACTTTGCTCATTTTCATTTGGGGAACACACCAAACGCACGACTCCTCCAAAGCAGCTCTGCCCCGTCCTCCCCTTCCCCCAGCAGGAGCAAGGAGGAAGGGAATTTTCCACTTCTAGGGCTAAGAACTCTTCCCTTTCTCAGTGCTGGCCCCCCTCACGCTCCCAGCTGCTCTGGCAGCCCTGCAGGGACCCAGCAGAGCTCTGCCAGCAGCTCCCACCTGTGTTGGAGCGCTGCAGCAGCGAGGGCTTGGCCGTGCCCGTGGCCAGGCTGGAGGAGGGCACGGACAGGGATTTGTACAGAGCTGTCTCCCGGTGCTCCTTGAAGCGCTCTGCGGCCATCAGGGCGTTGGAGAGCTCCTGCAGGGGCATGTTGTTGATGTCTGAGGAGAAGGGGCTCAGCGGGTTCTCCAGGCTCATCAGCCAGCTCGTGTTGCCTGCGGCACACAACGGGAGAAGGGGTCAGTGCTCCCAGCTCTCGCAGAGGGGACAGCTCCCGTTGGAAATGCTCAAGTTGTTTTGGAATTGGCAGATAAAAAAATCCAAATGGAGAAAGTTCTCGGTTCTTCTGCAGAATGAGTTGATCGATTTGCTACTCCCAGTGCTCTGCACTTCACCCTAAGCTTCTCAAAACCCATCCCTGGTAACTCACTGCTACAGCAGATTTCCCATCCAAAACACTCAGGTGTCCTAATTAACACCAGGTCAGTTATGGTCTCATGCAACAGCTTTCAGCTGAAACAGATAATTCCTGTTAATCTCAGGGAACACATTGGTGTTCAAGCATTTTGACCCTGAGCAGGTTTTTGTTCCTTCCCTAAGAGCAAACACAACTGAGCTGCCCAGACCTGTGGCTGCCCCTGGGAGTGTCCCAGGCCAGGCTGGACATTGGGGTTTGCATCCCCCTGGGACAGTAGGAGCTGTCCCTGCCATGCCAGGGGTGGCACTGGATGGGATTTAAGATCCCTTCCAACCCAACCCATCCCATGGTTCTGTATTTGAAAAGGCAGTAAGCCATAAACAGCTCCATTTACAATTAAATATGGTTTTTCTCCTTCCCCAGTTCTCAGCAGGATCCCACCCCACTCTCGGGTTCTCACCTGTGGGCCTGCGCACCAGGATCTCTGCCCAGCCCTGGGTCAGCAGTGGCACGTAGGCAGCCAGGTTGGCTTTTTCCTTCTGCAGGGCTGTCTGTGGAGCAGGACTGGCCTTCTCTGGGCGGGCTGCAGGAGCAGGAGGGCCCTGCGGCCCCTGGGAAGCTGAGCCACTGGGGAAGTGGGAGGCTGAGCTGTCTAAGGCACCAACACGTAAGGCATGACCACCTAGCAGGACAGACACAATCCAAGGGAGAGCCACGCTTAGTTAGTCCCAAAAATATCTCAGGAATGAGGCTTTCAAGCTCCTCTAGCAGCTGCACACACAATATCCTGGTTTTATTTCCCTTGTCATTACAATTATTATTGTTACTGTTGTTTTAATAATTAAACTGCTCTTCTCTCATTCCACAAATTTTCTTACTTTTCCCGTTCCAGTTGTCTCCTCCATCTCCCCAAAGTGAGCACCTGGGTGGGGCTTAGCTGCCAGCTGGGGTTCATCCACAAAGAGAATTTGATGTTCCATGTGTTTCTTATAAACCAATTGATGTGATCACCAAAGAGAGGGGAGCAGGAGGAACCCCGCCACACCTGAGGCCAACAGCTCCTGCCCCTCATTAAACTGATGCCTTAAGTTTTAGCTTTCATATTTCTCAGATTCTGTGCTGACTCGGTGTGGGACCCTGAACTTCATATTCAGTGTTAGCAGGTTCTCTTCACAGGGTAGTTAGACAAAACAATCCTTGTCCAGCTTGAGAATCAAGGACAACCTTTACAGCCTCAGGCCCAAAAAATGCAAACAACAGCAAAGTGAAGGGTGGGACTGCATAACCTGAAGCTGTAATTGGACAATTGACCCCAATATGTAAATACGCCAAAACTTACTAAAGTGTAAAAACTCATGACCAGGATCGATCCTGGGTGCCGCCCTGGCCAAGCTCTTGTACTGCCCAAGGTGTATCCATGGAAAGCCTTTTAATAAATCCCTATTTATTCCTTTAAGTGGCTAGTGTCTGTTCCAGATCAGCCTCTCCAGGCATCAAAACACCAGACAGCTCCAGATTTCAGATCAGCCCAGGCACAGGAGGCACCTGGACCTTCAGGCTGTGGCATGGAGAGCCCAGGATGGGAACTCACCCGACATGGACCGCACTCTGCTGCGGGAGCTCCTGCAAACCTGCTGCCCAGCCTGGGATTCCAGCTTGGCTGGAGCTTCCTTGGTCTGTCTCACTTGCAAAACAGGGTCTGAGCTGGAGGAAAGGAGATATTGGTGATGTTGAGGGAGGATTTGGCCATGCTGGACAAATAAAACATTCCCCTCATGCCAAGAGGAAAAAAACTGCAAAGATGTAGCAGTGGTTTTGGTGACTTTGTCAGGGGGAGATTTCTAGAAATGGGAGCAACACCTACCTTGATTCTGGGGTGCTCTGGAACTCTCCAGAGTCCAGGCCAAGCAGGGACCTTGTCCCTGTTCCAACACTCGTAGTGATGGTCACCAGCTTGTTACCAACCAGCCAGGTCTTGGTCCTCCCTCCAGCCAGCAGGAACTCACCCACGGGAGACCTGGGGATGAGGATTGCTCAGGGGGCAGAGAACAGAGCTGCAGCCATGCAGGAGGGGCTGCCTGCTCTCCTTTACCCAGCATTGGTGCCACCCTGCTGGCTGCCAGCATTCCCGTTATCCATCAGGATGATGGATGGGCTGCTGCAGCACCCTGGGATTATCCTGCAAGGACACGCAGCAAAGCCCAGCTCCCAGGCCTTCAGGGCATCTCCTCCAGACAGGTCCAGGCTGAGGCAAAGTGGATTTGACAGAACTACAGAATGGTTTGGGTTGCATTAGGATGAACCCTAAAGTCCATCCAGTGCCACCTCTTGCCACAGGCAGGGACGCCTTCCACCGTCCCAGGCTGCTCCCAGCCCTGTACAGCCTGGCCTGGAACACTTCCAGGGATGGGGCATCTCCTGGGAAATCCATTCCAGGGTCTCACCACCCTCCCAGGGAACAATTCCTTCCCAATATCCCATCCATCCCTGTCCTCTGGCAGTGGAAGCCATTCCCTGTGTCCTGTCCCTCCATCTCTTGTCCCCAGTTCCTCTCCAGCTCTCCTGGAGCCCCTTCAGGCACAGGAAGGGGCTCTAAGGCCTCCCCACAGCCTTCCCAACTCCAGCCTTCCCTCATTTCACCTCTTTTTTAGCCAAGATTTTATCAGAGCCTGACCCTGCCGGAATCCCAAGGTTTTGGCAGGGATGAAGTGAGCACGACCCCAAACCCACCCCGTGTCCCTGGCTGACCTCTTGGGCACCGCGGTGAAGTTGGAGAACACGTATCGAGCCATCATGTCCAGGCACGTCTCTGTCAGCTCCAGGTGCAGGTTCTTCAAGTTGTCGTCAGCCTGAGCCATGGAGTTTTCATCTGCAGAGCCCAGGCTGGAGCTGGTGATGGAGGTCTGGATGCGGCTGGAACAGAAAGTGCGGGATCAGACTGCACCACGTCCCTGTCCCCGTCCCTGTCCCGGGGGATGCAGACCCTGCTGTGCATGCACGTGCCAGCCACCAAACCCAGGCCTTGGGAAACAGATTTTGGGATCAGCCTCGCTGTGCTTCCCAGGCTGGCGTTGCAGGAAGTGTGTTTTCTTTCTCTGGAGGGACTCCAGTGCCAGCTGGCCAGGCCAGCGCTCTCTGACGTTGGTGGCCCATGGGCAAGTGCACCAAGCAAGGAGTGAGTGGCAGCTCTGAGTTCCTAATCTATGCTGAGGGCAAGCACCCCATGACAGCACCGGCTTCCCAGGCAGCAGGTTGCCCATGAGCCAGACACTGGGGCACTCCAGACTTCACTTTATAATCCTGTGGTTTGCTTTTTTCTCTGCTGCATCTCTTCTGTATATTGGTTTTTTCCCCCTCCAAATTCAAGAGCTACGTAAAACCTAATTTAACTTGAAACAGGAAAAAAAAATTGCACTCTGAACAGGAAACTGGCACAAGAATAGAGAGAAGGTCTGCCTTCAAATCAGCCAAATCAGCAAAGCAGTTTTAAACTATTTCTGTTTTAGGCTGGACTGCAATATTTTATAAAGTCAACTCCTTATGTCATTGTAATACAAACTAAGCTGAGGAACAGCCAAAATTTTTATCATGTGGCAACTTCTTTGGCTTCATTAGGGGCAATTACCTGAACTTATCGTTGCCACCATTTCCACAGAAATGCAAGAGAAGAAAATCACCTCATGGTTAATGTGGAAATCAGAGAATCCTGGATGGGTTTGGGTTGGAAGGGACCTCAAAGCCCACCCAGTGCCACCCCTGCCATGTCAGGGACACCTTCCACTGTCCCAGGTGCTCCAAACCCTGTCCAACCTGGCCTGGGACACTGCCAGGGATCCAGGGGCACCCACAGCTGCTCTGGGCACTCTGTGCCAGGACCTCACTGCCCTCACAAAGAAAGATCTTTCCCACAATATGAAGTGTCAGAACCATAATTGCAATTCAGTCACTTCACCCTCTCTCCCTCAAACAGCACATAGAGCCAAAAATAAAAAAAATAACCTAAACAAATCAAGTTCCACTGACAGCAACCCTGCAGGTTAAGGCACAAATCTTCAGGTCCAGCAGTTTAACACTCAAGGGAAGTGATCCAGAAATACGTTTGGCATCAATTATTTCACATTTTTCACTGGAGCAGACCAATGCTTGCCATCAAAAGCTGTCAATCAATCAAATCAATCTCTGAAATCAAATCTTGTTTTCCTTAGTTCTGAAAGCAACAATTCGTATGGGCTGAGCTCATCCCTCACTGCTCTCTGCAAAGACAAATTCAGGTTTTTCATGGCATCATTCTTGAGACCAGGACACTTCATCAGCTCCTTCACAAGAACCAATCCTAAACTGAGGCCAGATTTATTCCTCCTAGACCTCCATAACTGTGCAGATCTCCCACAGCCTCTCCTGAAGCAAATCCCTTCTTGAGAGGCTCAAGTTTTAATGAGTTTTACCCAGGATTCTCACTTGTGCAGAATGCAACCTTTTTCCTTTTTTAGTGCGTGGGTTTTTTTAATTTGGTTGGTTGTTTTTTTTCCCTCCCATCACCACCATTACTTTGAAAACAGAATCTCTCCCTGCTAAAGCACCAGAGAACGTGGCAAAGTGACCACAGACACGCCGGGTGTGACCAGGGTGGCCTCGGGAAGCCTGGGGATTCTTTCCCAAAACCTTGTCCTGCGGCTGAGGCGGGTTTTCGATGGGATAACCGAGTCATGCAAGCATCCCTCATGCAAATCCACCCTGCTTCCAACCCACCCTCGCAGCAAAACCTCCAAGGGCCGAGTTGCTCTTGGATTGTCCCCATCCAAAGTGCCTCTACCTGCGGACCACATGTTCAGACACACTGATGCTGCGGGATCGGAAGGCATCAACTGCAGAGGGTTCTTTCAGCTCTTTCACTGGAGGAGAGTTATTCAAGCCTTGCTTTGCATTTTTGGCTAGTCTTAAACTACTAGGTGGAGAAGCACCAAGCCCCAAAAGAGGTCACAGGAGGGAGGAAACCATTGTAGGGATGTAGGTTGAAAGGTCACAGTCACAGGGTCAATATTGGGGGATCCCGGAGGGTGATGGGAAATAAAACAAACGCCAAAAAAAAAAAGAAAAAAAAGGAAACAAAAAAAAAATTAAAACATACAAACAAGCAGAGCTGAAAGCATTAAAAAGACAAACCACATTTCGAAAACAAGATTTTTAAATGTGCTACAAAACAAATGAAATTAGTACAAGTTAAAAGAAAAAAACTGGTTGAAATGAGAGTTGGAATACTGGGCTGTTCAGCAAAGGCAAGGGCACCTGAGGGCCAGGGCACAAATTCCTCCAGGCTGAGGAGTTTTGTGCAATTCAACCCCCTCTTGTGTTGCCCCAACTCACCATGACTCAACCTCTGAGAGCTTCCACAGATCCTCAAATGCTTTATTTACCTGGACTAGGTCAGTTTTTAATCAGAGACAGGCACCTTGTCACCCATCTCTGTCCCCACTGAGCCTGGCCTAAAGCTGAGCTGTCACAACACACCCAAAGGTGCCCCTCAGCCCAGCTTGAGGCCCTGGGGACACTGAGCCCCCTTTCCAGACCCTGCAGAGCCAACAAAGAGCTCCTGGAGATGCTCCTGTGCCACCCCAGCTGCCTCAGCCCGGGCTCCAGGGAACCCCCTGGGCTCTGAGCTGGCACACAAAGGAAATTACTGCTCACATTGGCAAGTGCCAGGCACACGTGGGAGATGACAGCAATTAAGATCTGAGAGGCACTTTAATTAGTCACTGAGATGCATGCCAGGCTCGGGGCTAATTTGGGCAGAACAGTTGGTCCAGCAGCTCCCATCCCCAGGGATAAAATGCAGGCACTGATTTAACCCTTCTGGCTGTTCCTAAACATAATTTGTTTGCCATCCTCCTCTCAGTGAGCTCTTACATCTCAGACTGCCACCTGGAGGGATCAGAATTTCTTTGTCCTTCTCCCAAAACCTCTCCCAGATCACTTTTGGCCACAACTGCTGCAGAGAGCACAGGCTCATGCTCAGGGATCATCACCCACACCAACATCAGGACATCAGGATCATCATCCCTTGGAACACCCAGCACCNGGGATCATCATCCACACCAACATCAGGACATCCAGCAGCCCTGGGAACTGCTGGGATCGTCATCCCTTGGAACACCCAGCACCTCAGCTAAGGCAGGGAAACATTCTCTGGGCTTCAGGAGTGAAAACCAAGCCCAAAAGCTTCTCAGGCAGGGAATCTGGAATCTGCTCCAGGCCTTTGCTCTGTGCCCTGGCCAGAATCCAAACTCAGCCAGACCCAAAGGCAGTGACATCCTGCCCTTCCAGTGCTTTGGGCACTGCCTGAGTACAGCCACACTCCTCAGCAGAGATTTCTGTGGAAAGTGATCCAGAAAAAGCCTTTAGTGACAGTAGTATTCCAACCTGGCAGAATTCAACAGATTTTTAGGGGAAAAAAAAAGGGAAAAAAAATTAGTTGGAGTTCTAATTGGAGAGATGAGTGTCAAAAGGCTTTTCTTCCAAGTTTCTGG
Source organism: Bombycilla garrulus (assembly GCA_013400315.1). Classification (NCBI taxonomy): domain Eukaryota; kingdom Metazoa; phylum Chordata; class Aves; order Passeriformes; family Bombycillidae; genus Bombycilla; species Bombycilla garrulus. The sequence continues at coordinate 201,981 of VXBU01001457.1, forward strand.
ATGGAAGAGGAGGAGATGGGGGAGATGAAACACAACACAAGGCTTACAGCTGCAGCAGCAGGGCAGGGATGGTGTTTCTGCATTGCAAGACTCTGCTGCAGCCTTGCAGGTGAAGTAGAGGCACTTTCCCCAGGGCTCAGATGCCACCATGTGCTCACTGCTCACAACACTGAAGCAAGTTAAGTGAACCAGTTTAGGTAATCCCTGCAAGTAAAAGGACCTTGGAGAAAACCTAAATGCCTTCCAAAGTATATCTTCCTCCCCTGGCAAACGTTGCTTGGAATGACTGCTGCCAAGAAATGCTCTGACTTCTGAAGGCTTTGCTTAAAACTGTCGTGATGGCTTCAAAATTCCAAAGCAAAAAAAAGGACTGGGACATCTAGACAGAAAGAAAAGAGCTGTGTGCCAGCCAGTACACTGACCTGACTGAGAACAGCGTGGAAAAACACAGCACTGGCTCTCTAATTTACCCAGGTCGTTGATCACAACCATTTCCCTGGCAATCCTCTGAAAATGCCTCGTTACAGATCAGCCATCAAAAGGAGCTCACACAATCCATATCCAAGTGGGATTCTGTTATCTCTGCTATTGCCTCTTCTGTTATCCCTGGTAACGTTGTGCTGACACTCCCCAGCCTGACACAACTGCTGATTTTCAGAAGTGAACACCAAAAAGGCCCCCACTGCCTGCACAGGCCTGCAGGGCAGGCAGAGCTGCCTCAGCTGCCCCAGCAGGCTGGATCCCAGCCTCTCACCCAGCTCAGCAGTCTGGGACCTAAAGAGGTTTACTTTGCTTGCTTACTGCACTGCCAGGCTGGGATCACCACACCCAGCTCCTGCGGGGAAACGAGGGAAGGGCGTGAGCGCGGGAGCAGGGAACACCAAACCCTGCTGGGCTCCAACAGAATTTACCTCTTTGGCCTCTCGTTCAGGCTGGTGCTGCGAGCCCTGAAGCTGTCCTTCTCGGGGGTGTCATCGAAGGACAGGAGCACGTTGGAGCGCAGGCCCTGCCGTGGGGACAAGAGGTGACAACGTGAACAACTCCCAGTCTGCAACGGCGGCCAAAGCGCGAGAGCTCGCAGAGATGCTGGCAAGAAAACCAGGGTTCTGTCAGCTTCAAACAGAACCTTTGGAGATCTCAGAGCAGTTTTTAAGCTGTCAGCTCTCCTGGACTGAGCAGCGCCGTCACCTTGGTGATGTAGGGGACGAAGTCCTTGCGGAAGGGCAGGCGGCAGCGGATGAACCACATGGCGATCACGTGGTGGGCCAGGCAGACGATGTACTGGTTAAACCTGCAAAAAACCAGCAGAGAAACCCCCAGCTCAGTGTGCACAGCTCAACCTGACACACACACAACTGGTCCGCTACCTACTCAGAGTGTAAAGGAAGAAAAAAAAAACTTTCAAATATTCTGTTCATGAAAACCAGCTTTTTGTCCAAGGTGATGATGATCTAGAATTGTATCATGGAATCGTTTGGGTGGGAGGGGATCTTAGAGATCATCCAGTTCCACCTTCCACTGCCCCAGGTAGCTCCAAATCCCATCCAGCCTGGCCTGGGACACTTCCAGGGATCCAGGGGCAGCCACAGCTTCTCTGGGCACCCTGTGCCAGGGCTGCCCACCCTCACAGGGCAGAAATGTCCCTTCCTCAGGAAAAGCCTGGACACACCAGAATGAGCAACACCCTATGAACAACCCTGAGGCAAAAACTACAACAAAAGGCTTTCCAAGCTCAGTTTCAGAGATGAAAGAGAAGCACATTGCTGTGGGCTTACTTGGAGGGGTTTGTGTAGGGCAGGGAGATGGCGAAGACGCTGGCGTACTGCTCCGCCGCAAAGTTCCGGTACAGGTGAGGCAGCCTGGCCAGAGCTGCAACAGTCCAACAGCAAAACCAGCACAGGTGAGGCCTCACACAACCCTTCAACACCCAAACTCAGTTTCATTTCTAATTTTTGGGGTTTTTTTCCCTGAATGATCAGTGACACGGAAGTTTGAATCACGTCATGCAAGGAGAATAAAGCAGCTCGTGTTTCCATATGGCTGCACGACACAGAGTGTGTTTCTCTCTTCAGTGCAAGAGCCTCGTACAGAAAACTCGTAACAAATGAGGTGATTGAGCATTTACAACCTGAGCAAGGGCTCACAGTGCATTCCATGTGACCAACACCCCTCAACAACACACGACACCAAACCTCCCCCATATCCCACACAAAAACCACAACCACAGAAACTGAAAAGAAGAACATCACGACTTACTTGACAGAAACTCCAGCAGAGGGATTGCCATGTTGGCTGTGGCAGAAATGTGGGTGAGTTTGACAATGAGCACGGGCAGTGCCTTGATGATGATGTCGGGCATCTCCACGCTGCAGACTGACAGTGCCACCACGCACTGGTTGGCACAGCGGTAGATGAGCCCGTGCTCCAGGCAGTACACAATCTCCCTCTGGCAGGGCACAGAAACACCAAAAACACCCTGAGACACCACATCCTGGCTCCTGCCAGCACCCCAGAACACCCTGCAAGGCACCCCTGCTGTGTGACACCGCTGAGTGCTAACACTGAGCTTTAAATAACGCTGTGCATACTTCCATTAGGGAACTCAAATCAAGTAGGGAGCTGAGACTTGAAGTTTCTGATTGAACAGAAATTTTGTGTTTATAAGGGTCTTACTGCACAGGGTAAAGTCACTCAGTGACCTGTGAGGGCAAACAGTGAGGAGTGAACCCACAGTTAATCCAACACAGGGTCAGCAAAGTTTTCACTTCTGTTTTTTTCAAATTTTTTCACCCCCAACAGCAAAGCGCAGCGTTACCTTGCACTTCTGTCTCCTAACCAGCTCACAGGCTAAACAACCCAGGCTCTGCCCCTCCCTGCACCCTCCCACCTCCCCCGTACCTGCTTGGCTTTGTCCAGGTAGTTGTGGTAAGATATCAGAGCTGTCAGCACGGGCACCACGGCCAGGTGCAAATCCGTGCGGGAAAAGCCTTCGGGGGTCCCGTGGAGCCTGTCCGTGGTCTTCTTGTCTGTGAGCTGACACATCACACAGCCTGTCAGGGCAGCTCTCCCCAAAACACCCTCTGAGAGGCACCACAGGCACTGCCCACAGCCCCCCTTGACTGTAAATTCATATATCTCCACTGAGAACACTCATTATTACCTATTCTGTACCTAGAAAAAGCCTCACAAAACAGATGGTGAGTGAGGATTGACAACCAGCCTGGTAATAGTTAAAATATTCATCTGAAGACAAAAAAAAAATTCCCTCAAAAATCCCCTCCAAGCAATTCCCAAGCAAGCCAGGGAGCTGGGGACTCAGTGGCATTACCATGTAGCTCAGTGCAGAGGCCAGCTGGTCTATGTTGCAAGGAGAAGTTAAAAATAGCACTTTATAGCGGAGGGATTCGGGTAATTTGTTGAGAACCAACTTCAGCACCTTCCAGTCTGTCTCCTGCAAAGACAGAAAACGTTAGGGTTGAAAATTTTTGCATGATTTCACTTGAGTTTGGAAGGAAGATCAATCAAATGTGTCATTTCCTAGGCAGATGTAGGTCTTGTCGTGGCTGATCCAGAAAAAGAAGTGGAACTTAGCTGTCACAAGTTTCTCCCTGTCTGTCACCCAGCTCTAGGTGCAATATTGGCACCACAAACTGGAGGAGAAATTATATTGAGGCCTGACAGGCAGAATTCAATTCTCCTAAGCACCAATTAACTCCCAGAGCAAACCAAACCCTCAGCACAGAACTGTGTCCAATGCCACGCTCAGGAACAATTTCTATTTACAGTTTACTGGTGATGAAACATTCACAAATTCTCAAAACACCTCACAAACTTGCAGTGGGAGAGGTTTTAATTCCAAATGCCCTTTCAGAAACAGGATGGCTTCCTGGATCTTGTTTAACAAGCACAGCTTTTGCCCTTGCCTGCTCTGAAGCAGTGCAATGGAAGCTGTGCTTATTTTCTGAAGAGCTGGGCTGCTGCTCCCACTGGTGGCTGTGAAGCTGCACAATCACATCCAGATTTTCAGCTGGAGGAGCAGAAATTGCTTTTCAGGCTTTATTTAAGTAATCTGGGCTGGAATTTGACAGGCAGCTGGTGCCAGGAATGGACAGAAAGATGCCAGGATGGGACAGAAAAAAAATAAGAGGGGACACAGAGATGCCAGGAGGGGACAGAAAGATGCCAGGAGGGGACATACCTGCTTCAAACACTGCAGGAGGACCCCAAAGACCATGGAGTAGGGCAGGTGTCCCACCCTGACAGTGGCACCTTGGGAAGGCACACTGGGGCTGCCTGAAGGTGGGGACAGGGTGCCAGGGGGCTTTTTCTCAGAAGTCCTTTTCTCTGCCTCTCTGCAACACAGGAAGGGAGAATTATTTTTACAGCTTATTCATGTGAGCTACAGCACTACCCTATCTGGGAGCCAGGTTAAAGACTGAATATAATCTGCATTTTCAATTTAAAAAAGCACAGGATTGCCCAGCAGACACAGAGCAAGGAGCCAGTTTGGTCAAGTGAAGGATTTTTCTATCTAATTTAGAAAGGTATCTTTTGGGGTGTGTTACACAACTTTAGACAAGCTATAAAATTAGAACTAGCCAGATTTGTACGAATCATCAAATCAAAATTCAATGTGGAACAGGTTTGAGGCAAAAAAATTGCATTTTTTGGGGACATTCTGTGAGCAGGAAGTTAAATTTCATGTCTGAGATTGAGAGCTCTGCAGGTAAGTGATTTTAAGAACAGATCACCAATGAGTTACTGGTTCAGACAATCCTAGGCTGTAACTACAGACTGGTTTAGGACTTGGAAGATTTAGAAAAACTGCAGATAGCCACTGAGGGAACATTAAGCTCAGTGAGAACACAATTTAGTTTGGAATGCAGCTTTTTAAAAAAAAATTAAAAATTAAAAAGTGTCCAAGGCCAAGTTGGGCAGCACTTGGAGCAGCCTGGGACAGTGAAAGATGTCCCTGCCTGTGGCAGGGGTGGCACTGGATGAGCTCTGGGATCCCTTCCAACCCAAACCACTCAGTGATTCTTCTGCTTCACACAATGGGAAACCTACACAAAATCACAGAGGCAGTAGGGGCTGAACCTCACTGCCCCATCCTTGTTGGAAAGGCCGAGGCGGTGCAAGGAGTCAGCTCGGAGCATCAGCAGGAAATCAAACACCTGCAACAGGGAACACACTGCAGTCACTCCAACCCCGAGCCACTGCAATACTCTCCCACCCCCACAAGGTTTTTTTTCCAGGTACAAAAGGATTTTTAAGAGATGCCACGGCTTGTTCTGCAGGAGCTGGGTCACGCTGCATTTACGTAACTGTGTGAGCCGAGGAACATTTAATTCCTCTTCCTGCAAGCTCTGGAGCACCCAGTCCCCACCTGGCACCCAGAAATCCCAGAGGATTGTGCAGCTGTGGCCCTGGGGGGCTGCTCCTACCTGCAGCCTGATGCTGCTGGCCACAGGGAGGCTGTAGGAGTAGATGTAGTGGCGCTGCACGTGCTGGATCAGCATCTCGTAGACGCGCGTGGCGTGGCTGGAGGGCAAACTGTACAGCTTGGTCTGCAGGCACAGAAACACAGCCCAGCCCCAGGGAACTGTCACAAACCTGGGGCTGCACTGCCAGTCCAGGAGAAACGCAGCAAAACTTCACCCTCAGTGTAAGATGGGCTGTGGAAGGAACCTGTGCAGGGCTCCAGAGCACAGCCTGCTCCTCAGCACAGCCCACGCACAGCACATCTCACATCTACTCAAGGTTAGGAACTCCTCCTCTCTGCTCAGTTATGGCCACATCCTCCCTCCACACAGGCCAATGTGCTCATCTGGGTTGTACAATGGGAGTTCAGAAAATACAGCCCTTAGCAAACAGTCCCACAGTGCTCAGAGTCAAAGGACTGACCAAAACAAGAGTTAAAATATTAAACAGTTACATGGAAGTCAGAATATTTAATAGTGAGAGAAGAGTTATCTAAAAACCCAAGTCCAGCAGAAGAGTATTATGAATAATCTGTGTTTAATGCTCTGCAGCATTTACCTGAAGAATTATCAGGAGCCCAAGAACTGCTGTCTTGACATCCTCCAGAGAAGCTGAGTACGACAGCAAGTCCCTCTCTTCCAGTTCAGAAGGAGAGGACAGAGAATGTGCAGCCACCTTTGAAAGAGGAAAAGCAACACATGGATTAAAGCACATCCTTTCTCTGTTTCCATGCTGAAGGTGAGGGAAGCCTCAGGAAAAGCTGCCAGCCCTGGGGGTTTCCTCACCTTCTCTATGATATCCAGCAGGCTGTTGAAGTGGTGAGTGTTGCAGCCCTCAGCCAGGTCCACCAGCAGCTGGGTGGCCAATTTTCGGACCTGATGGTCTCTGTCCTCTGGGATGTGAGCCAGCTGGGAGATCACCACCAGGTTTATCAGCTCTTCCTGCAAGAGGACAGACCTTCCTAAGCTGTCAGATGTCCAGCACGTTAGAGGAAGAATTGCAAATGAAAGAACTCAGCTATTCTGGTACCAGCTTGTTCCTCCACTCTTTCATTCCTTCATCTCCTCTTCCATCCAACAGGTATTTCTGTCTGCCATCCCTCAAGATACTTGTGATTTTTATTGAACTTTTCAGTGATTTGGTTTTTGTCTGTCCTGTAGATTTGACTCAACCAGACAAGGGATTTCTAGGCCTTGTTTTTTTGAGAGAGAGAGGAAACACCAACAGCTTCATGTTTTTACAAATCTTGAAGGAATCAGGGCCCCTTCCTGCCCTCTGACACTTTGGGCACATCCTGAGGAGCCCAAGATATCCCTGGAGCTCTTCCCTAACTCCTCTCTCACAGAGTTTCCATCTTGGACAGCAATTAAACTGCAAGCACCAAGACCAGCTCAATCTGTCCAGTCCCCATCCTTTTACAGAGCTTTTAAATCAGCTTTGCACCTCTCACATCAACTGTCAATTCTTCCAAAACAAAATGGGCAGGGAATTAATGGCTTTAAAACAGGAAAGCCAAGACACAAACAGGTCTGTCCTCAAAACCCTGCAAGCTGCACATTCCTGAATCCAGCTAAGAACAAATAATGGCAAATGGCCCCAAAAGCATCCCAAAGAAACAGGTTTGTGTGGGTGAGATGACCTGAAGCCCCCAGGAAAATGTGCCCCACCAAAGAAACCTCAGCTGGGACCCCCAGGCAAACACCCACCTCATAGAACTGTCTGTTGATGCTCAGCACAAAGGACAGCACATCCAGAACTTTAATCCTAACAGCACTACGGCTCTCGTTCCTGAAACACGAAAAGCAAGTCCAAAGTGAAAAAAACAGAGTTGTTGATGTTTAGGGAAGAGGAAAAAGGAAGGTAAGATTAAAGGAAAATAAGGAACTTTTTCAGAGTTGAAACTGTGACAGATCAGCTGAGCCCTCAGTTAATGTCTCTACATCTGAAATCAGATTCAAGAACAATTGGAAATTCAAATCCCAATTCAGCTTTTGCTCCTTCTGCAGACCTGTAATTGCAGCTTTCCCATTTCCAATGCAAACTAGGAAGCACATGTCAGAAGAACAAGTGCTCTGGTGAGCAAATTTAAAACCAAACACATGGCACCGAGGAAGAGCTGCTCTTTGGCAGCATTTCACAGAGGAGACAGAAGTTTGTTATTGCTCTGTGTTGATGTTTCAGAGCACAGAATCCCTCAGGGAGCACCAATTCAAAACCAGATAACTGGAATACTGAATAACCATATGCAATCCTAATGCTTAACAGGAAAATCTTGTTTGGTGTCAGAACTACAAAGTGCTGTGGAGTAGAACACAACTGCCTAAGTTAATTGGAATAGTACTGAATGGAAAGAAAGAGAAGAAGAAAAAAGCAGCACAAAGAACTCAGTGGAAAGCTTTTCTTCTGTTAAATAAGTCCTTTCATGTGCTGTGCCCTGGCACTACCACACTTCTCAGCAGCCATTTACCAACTTAGAACTTCACTTCGGAACTTCAGAAAACAAAATTATCTAGCGTGACAAGGTGGCAAGAAACACTTGAAAGTGCTTCTTAAAAGTGAGAAGTTCCCAAAGTTCTGATTTCCTACCTGAAGAACCTCTCCATTAAGAGCTGCAGGTTGTGGATCCAGCCATCTTTGGCAGGGTGGATGGACTGAGCTCTGTATGTTATCAGGTTTAACACAGAAGATTCCTTTAATGGAAAGATCAAGAAATGTTTTTAGTGAATAAGCAAACACAACAAATCCATTCCTCCAACTCTCTCCACGGGAATAAGGCTCATAGAAGTCCTTGCTGGAATTTTCTGTCCATTTCCTATTTTAGGACTCTCAAATTTTAGCTGTAACAGAACAGACCCAAAACAAGGACAATAATAAAGCCTTACTGGTCTCTGATCAGCACATCTTTCCACCAGCTCAAAAAACCTCTCTTCAGAGCCATGAAAATCATTCTGGTCACAGAGCTCTTCTACTGTGGTCAGAAGATCATGCACAATGGACTTCAGTTCTTGACTCTCCAGAACCTGAACAGAGACAAAACCATTCCTGAAAGAGTTCCACCTTGCCAAAAAGTGCTGATTATAAATACAAACAGAAAACTCAGAGAACCACAGCAGTGAGAACCGGGTTAAGCCTTTCTCAGCTTCAGTTTCTCCACAGCGCACAAACAGACCAATCTGCAAAACAATTTCTGGCAAAGCCTCGGGGCTGAAAGCTGGGCAGGCAGGCCCAGCACCCACCTGCAGCTGCTGCAGCAGCCTGTCCATGATGTCCAGGAGGATGTCCCAGGTCACAGCCTGCAGCTCCTTCCCGTATTTCTTGATCAGGCGCGTGATGGACAGAACGATCTCGTAGGACACGACGGCGTTGGGACAGGTCATGGCCTGGAATCAGAGCACTTCAGTGAGTGAGAGCTGGGGAGCAGAGCCCACAAACCCTCTGCACTCAAATGCAACAGCCTTGTAATCAGGAGATCGGCCTGGAGGCCCGAGATAAGTGCATTCAAGCCTCTGCACACAGAGGACACAGCACTGAGCCACTTTCTCAAGAGTAGCTCTGCTCTCCTGCAAGCAGCTGTGGCTCAGATGGCAGACACAGCCCCGTCCTGCAGGCAGACTAGGGGATTAAAGGCAGTAATTCCAGCTCGAGGCACCCAGATGAGGGAATTCTGAGAGCTCTGAGGTTGTCCCTGAAGACACCCTCCCTCACTTTTTGTACTACCCACTGGGAACAGTGAAAGTTGCTGCTTTGTGTTTTCTTTTTCAAGCTGAAGTACCCACAGTGTAGGTATTTGCTAGAAAGGATTCAGACTTTCTGGCCAAAGATATTCAAGGAGGAGGCCTCAGCTACAGCCATAAATCCTCTTGTTTTACTTGTTTTACCATTTCTCCCTGCTTCACCCCATACCCAATTTCTCCCTCTTGTCCTCCAGGCCTACAAAGATTTCTTTGGTGTAGGGGGCCACGTTTTATGTCTAAATTTGTCCAAGTGATTCAAACAATCCCCCAGCATCCCAGCCTACCTTGAGGAACGAAGGCAGCACTGAAGTTGGGGAGTTCCTGAGGGAATTGAGGCGATGAGCCCCCCACAAAGCCATCCCAACAAAGAACACAGCTCCTCTCAGCAGGGCTGCATCCGCCATGTAGGATCTAAGGACAGGGGGAAGGGAAGACTCAGACCATGCCACAATTATTTCAGCATACAAAGTCAACAGGAATATGCACTGTCCCAACAGGAATTGCCAGCTGTTACACATCAGGGCCTTGCACAGCAATGGGCAGACATGAAAAGCAGAAAATCATTCACCACAACTTTAAACACAAGGAAATTAAATTCAGAAATGCCCCAAATGAGCACTTCAGCAGCGTAACTAGAAAGGGAATTTATTTCTAAGCACCAGAACCTTCAGCCTGCTCTACTGAGGGTGGTGAGTGCCCATCTGTGTCCCTGGGACCTTCCTGAATTCCTTGGACCTGCTGGAGCCTCCTGCTGTACCTGTCCTCCATGATCCTGCACATGTTGTAGATGGCACTGTGTCCCAGGTGAGTTCCCAACAGGTTTCGCATGAGCTGCAAATCCAGAGAGAACACCTCAGTCCCAGCTGTTACAACACCCAGCAGCCCCAACACGGATTTAAGTGGCCAAGCTTCTGGAGTAAACGTGCCCTGCCCTTCTCAAGCCAGGACAGAAGCTGTCACAGCAGCTGACCCCGGGGGAGAATCCCACGGACACGACACGACTCGCACTAATGAGATGCTGATGCCTCGGTACTTGAACAATTTTTAATTTACTCTTAAAACCCAGCTGGAGCTGGTGGCAGATGTGTCTGACACTTCAGCCAGCACTGAATTCATCCCAGCAAGCAGGTTCTGACCTTCCAGCAGGGCTCACAGAGCTCCTTGACGTTGATGGTGCGGCATAGGGTGATGATGAACACGGGCAGGTTCTCCGAGGGCAGGCAGTTGTAACAAACCACTGCATCCAGCACTTGCAAGGAAATCTTTGGGAAAGGGAAAGATAAAATGGTTGTACACTTCCCTGTGGATCAACCAGGTCAAATCCTCACCTGGCACACCCAGGAAATCTTCTGGAAGTCAAAAGGGAATGAAGATATTTTTATTTTTTTTTCTTTTTAAAAAGCACTGTTGATTCACTTATCAAATTGATTAATGCTCTGTTTGCTTTGGAATAAATTATTGGTGTATGAGATTTATTGGCTTACAAATAACATAATATTGCATCAGCTCTCTTGAAAGATGAGAATAAAGCCAGAGTGTGATGATCTGATTTTGTTTGTAAAAGTTACAGTTTCAAAGAACTTCAAAGAGTTCTGCAGTACTAAAAGAAACTCGGATCACTGACCTCTATGTCCATAGATGATGAAGTCTGAATGCACAAGAGGCAGATCTTGCTGTTAGGAAAGAACATTTAATTAGGATTGTTTGCTCCACATGATTTTAGGCAAATTACAAAGAGCCAGAACACTCAGGTTAATTGCCAATTTATTTAACTCCTCGCTGCCCTTCCTGTGGCAATGCTGGTGGCACCCCAAGGGACACTGAGCTCTGCAATCTCCTTTATAAAGTTAAAGGGAGACTTAAATGCAGCTCAGGAAATGCAACAGCACAGACCCTTGTGAGCCTAAGCAATGCAAACAGGCCCACCCCATGGAATGGGAAAAGCTCATTCAGTTAAACTGAAACAGACCTGAGCACTGCGAGAACTGAAAATAAAATTTTTGTCAGAAATTACCTGGGACGAAACAGATCCAGATGGGGACGAAAAATATCCCAATTGTCTGTATACTGATGTGGCCAGGAATAGGCAGGTAGGAGTTAAAAAAAACCAACTTACTGGACCATGTCAGCTACGTAGTCTTCCAGGTAGCAGCTATTGAATTTCACCAGGTTCACCAAAACCACGAGGAACTCAGAAGTCAGCCCAACATCCATCCACTGTAGCACAAAATCAGCTAAAAAAGGAAAAAAAACCCCTGTTACAACACGCCTTCCACCTAGGAATGATCCCACTACCTTTTTTTCTGTTATCACTGGATGTCCCTGCCCTGATTTATTGCCACCAAGCTGAAGAGGGGTTGGGACAATACTCACCCAGCTCCTCCTCCAGGTAGGTGATGTATCTTCCATTCTCTGTCAGAGCCTTGAACACTTCGAGCCGTTCCTGCAAATCCTCACTGGAGGGATAATCCTTAATAACCTTAAAAAAATGGGCTCTGAGGATCCCTAATCTCTCACCCTTGAAATAAGAAAAGGCAAGGGGTTAAGGCTGCACATTATCTACCTCGGTAATCTTCATGCTTGAAATTATTTTTTTGTGCATCAATGCCTACTCTCTTCATAAGCCCTGCTTTCTCAGAACACTGAAAACGACAACTTTGGGCTGATTCAGCCCCGTGTTTGTGCAACACGTTGGGAAACCTGAAGAATTCCTTGTGTGCTGAACTTGGCCAGGCTGGAAGAGTCTCACACAGAACCCCGTGCATACCTGGAACATCAAAACCAGCTGCAAACTGGGACTACAAGGTCTGGGCAAAGACCACGTAAAATCTGCTGAATTGTGCTGAACTTAACCCAAAGTATTTCCTCTTTCTCAAGAGCGTTACCCCAAACCAGAACAGCTTTCTATGAGCTGCATGAAAAGTTTTGCTATGAGGTCAAACCAAGACTTAAAATTAAAACGCTTCCTCTTCTCGTTTACGAGACACGGCCAAAATTACAAATAGGAACATTCGCAGAGGAGAGCTCCCCGTGCTTTTCCCACCTCCCCCCCGCACAGAGCCCAGCTCAGGGCAGTGTCCCCCGCCCCGCGGGGCTGTTGTCACCTGTCCCTGGACGATGGCCTTGAGCAGGTGGAGCACGGCGTGCCGGGCCTCGGCGGGACGCTCCGGCTGCAGCATGTCAGCCACCACCTTCCACACGGCCTCCACGGCGTGCTGGGGGCAGGACAGAACCAAAACCCAGAGGGAAAGCGTGAGGCAGGAAAGCTCAGCTCCTGCTGGGATCCCCGGCCAGCAGCTCCCAAGGAATGGCGGCAGCTCGTGATGGGGATGCAGGGGTTTTGTGCGGGGGGTTCTCTGTTCTGAGGGACACTCGCCCACCTGGTCACGGCCCAGATCGACCCCAGCAGGCACCAAACCCAGCCCTACACCCCAGGAACTGGAATTCCTCATTCCACACCCACTCCAAGTGGGAATATTTGTGCAGAAGCCTTCACCCAGCTACAAGGTGAGTTCGAAACCAACTGGGAGCCGCTTGTTAGGACAGGAGGTAAGGACACCTCTCTAAACATCATCTCCCCAGCATTCTCCTTCCAGGAAGGTCCAGGAAGCCCAACAGCTCCATCCCCTCTGCTCCAGAGCTGGAAGGTTGGGCAGACTAATTTCCTTTCACAGCACAAAGCAGCCTCTGGGACCACCCATTTCAAAAGATTTCTAAACAAGAGGAGTCTCTTATGACAGTTTGAGAGCTGCTGCTTGAATTCCCATCCTTCCAATATTCACTGAACACTTTGGAACTCACCTCTTCAATTTTCTTGGTTTTTGCCACTTCACAAATTTGACTGATTGCTCGTATCCTGTTACTCAATCCACACTCTATGCTCAGTTCCTGGAAAGAAATAGAGAAATAAGCTAACAGTTTATCTTACCAGAAACACTTATCCATTCCTCCGAGGGCAGAAGGAATTCTGGTCTCCTTCTGCCTTTTTCTTTTTGTATTTTCCCCCTTGTGTGCCAACTGTTCTGCTCACAGGCTTGTGGTACCAATTACTGGAATCAATTATTTTATTTTTCATTTCCACAGAGCCATAAGGTTTTTATAAAACAGAAACAGTTCCCCGCTTGTGGAAACTGCCACCACAGAAACTACATCAAGCTCAGACTATAAAAAAAGAGGGGACAGGGAAATACCCTGTAACCCAACATAACAAGTATCTCCAAAGAGTGAAAAACTCCAATGCTGGAGCTGCAAAGTAGGCGAGTTCTACATTCAGTTCACCAGAGAATGAGTTGAGAGATCAGGAAAGGGAGTGATGGAGAGGAACTGAACTCCAAAAGTAACAGGAAAGGAGGAAGGCCTCCTGATCCCCTCAGCTGAGGCACCCCAGGCACTGCCCCCACCTTCACCCCACTGAGCTCCCACACCTTGAGTATTTCTGCAGTGATGATGAACTCTGTCTGCTTGCCCTCCGATGACTTCGAACTTCCCCGGGATGTTCCCAGCCCCAGCAGGTTCCTGAACTTCTCCTTCAGCCCAGAATCCTTGCTCTGAGGCTTTGCCATTGCTGCCAAGCGCTGAGGCCCTGCAAATGCACAACACGGTTCAGGTAAGGGGAATATTTCAGCAGGAAAACCCCCATAACAGCATCACACTGGGGCTTCTGCAAAGAGCTTGGGTGTGCTGAGCCTTTTCAGACATGGGAGAAGCCCAGCACTGAGGAAACACGAGGAGCTTGTGGACATCCCACAGCCTGGGCACAGCAATCCCTGGTGCTCCCAGGGATGCACCACAGAGCCTGTCCCTGCATCCCAGGGGACATACCATGGGCCCTGGCCAGTGTCACCAGGGGACATACCATGGGCCCTGGCCAGTGTCACCAGGGGACATACCATGGGCCCTGGCCAGTGTCACCAGGGGACANTCCCCAGGGGACACACCATGGCCCCTGGCCAGTGTCACCAGGGGACACACCATGGGCACCAGCCCAGTGTCACCAGGGGACACACCATGGCCCCCAGCCCACCATCCTCGGGGACACACACAGCCCCCAGCCCTCTGTCCCCAGGGACACACGCAGTGCACCCCAGGGACACACCCTGGGCACCCCCACAGCCCTAACCCACCCCGGGTGATGGCGCATTGTCCCCGTGCGACCCCCAAACAAGCCCGGACATGTCACATCCCCCACCCCAAAGCCAGGACACCCCACATCCCAACCCAAAGCCAGGACACGCCACATCCCTCTCCCAAACCACGACATGTCACAATTGCTTAGGGATACACAACGGGGGTCACACCCCAGACCCCCAAACACACAGGGGGGTCAGAGCACAGCCCCCAAACACAATGGGGGTCACACCCCAGACCCCTAAACACACAGGGGAGTCAGAGCACAGCCCCCAAACACAATGGAGGTCACACCCCAGACCCCAAACACAACGGGGGCCAAAGCACACCCTCCAAACACAGCGGGGTCACACCCCAGACCCCCAGACACAGCGGGGTCACAGCACACCCCCCAAACACAACGAGGGTGACACCCCAGACCCCAAACACAGCGCGGTCACACCCCAAACCCCACACCCAGCGGGGGCTCGGCGCGGCCCCAAGGCGCGTCCCCTCCCAG
>VXBU01001457.1:217093-232494 GCA_013400315.1 Bombycilla garrulus
GGGGGACGGGCCTGGCTGGGGACAGGGGCTGGGTGTCCTTGTCACGTCCCCCCCGGTCAGTCCTGGGCTGGGGATGCGCTTCAGCAGCCTCACCTGTGTTTGGCACACGTGTCCCCATCGTGCGACGTCACCAAACTGTTGCCACCTGTTGCCACTTGTCCCCCGGGTCCTTCCACTCTCCCTCAGCCCGTGCTGGCTCTGCTCGGGACTGGGGGATGTGCAGTGTTGGGTCGGGACTATGGGGAGGGAACTCGCCCTGCTCAGGCTCCCCTGGGTGCTTGGTGGCAGTGGGGCTGTCACTGAGCTCCGTGAGGGGTGAAGGCAGCGTCCCTCAAGGCTTGTATCTCTGCCGTGCCGTGCAGGGAGCCAGATCCAGGGCACGGCCGGCGTCCCGAGGCAGAGCAGGAGGAGGAAGAGCGTTGCCATCGCCTATGAGCCGGGGCAGGGCAATGGGGCTGAGCCCCAGAGAGCGCGCTGGGAGCCGCCGCACTGGCGGGAGCAGCTGCAGCGCATCCGGGACATGAGGAGCAGCAGGGACGCTCCCGTGGATGACATGGGAGTGCACAAGTGCTACGACAGCAGTGCACCTCCACAGGTAACAGCATTTCCATGGGGAATGGCATCCACAGGGAATGGCATCCACAGGGAACAGCATTTCCATGGGGAACAACACCCTGCTGCCAGCTCTGGCAGGCACAGGAAAACACAGCCTCCCTCATCCTCCTGCTGCCCCTGGATCTGTCCCACTTGGGATGTTTCCAGGACAGAAATTGGATCAGGACTCTGGGCCGGGATTGGTCCCAGAGGACGTGGTGAATGTGAGGGGCAATGCTGGCAGGGTGTGAAGCCGCGTTCCTTTTTTCCTTAAAAATCTCTGTGGGAGTCCAAGGAAAGTGTCCAGCAAGGTGGCTGTGGGATGCAGAGGAATGTGGGGAGCACCCTCGGGCAGGCTTGGAGGAGCCGTGGGAGTGGGGATGTGGGATCACAGAATCTCGGATTTGTTAGGGTTGGAAGTGACTTTGGAAACCCGCTAATCCACCCCCATGGACCTGGAGCAGCAGGAGCCTCTGGAATGGGAATATGGGGATCATCCAGAGGCAGGCTCAGAGGAGCAGCAGGACCTGCTGGGCTCTGAGGGAGGGGTCTGGGGACACAGCTGGACAGCCCTGGCACGTGGAGTGCTGTCCTTGCTGCTGGCGTCCTGCCCTGGCCTTGGATCCCTGGGGAGAAGGATGAGCTCTGAGCCCGGACCCAGAGAAGGTCACACGCTCTCGGCCACGTGGGCTGGCAGCTGTGGGGCCAGGGGACCGGCCCCCACACGGAAATAGCTTCTCTTCCCTGGGGAGACAGGGTTGTTGCTTTCAAAAAAAAAGTGGATGTTGTAACCCTCAGCTCCTCACACAATTTCTTTGTACCCTGAGATTGTCCAGCTGGCACACACTCAGGGATTTTTCCTGGTGCACCTGTGGTCTTGTAAACTTCGTAGGAGGGTTGGAGGGAGGATTGTGTCCCATGTTATCCCGGGTCATTTTGGATCAGTTGCATCATCCTTCTCACTCTGGTGGCACCCAATCGCATCTGGAGAAAAAGAATTGGGAAATAGGAGGCAATGGCCTGGCTAAACCCTGCGTGGCAGCAGCACAGGAATTCCTGGGATTTGTCGTTCTTCTCCCAGTCTCTGTCATCCCAGTTCTTTAGATTTGGTTCTCTGAGGAGCTCACTGGAGACAGACACTCAGTTCCTGCTGAAGCCTAGTGGGAAAGGGTTGGGATTTTCAAAAGCTGCTTAGAGCAGAAGTTGCATGAAAAATCATTGGGTGTTTGTAGTTGTGCGTCCTGTGGGTTTCCTGAGAATGCCATCCTCAGGAAAAGCTCTGTCCAGCCCTTTGTGGCTCAGCACTGGCCTCTTTGGAGTGAGATCCCAGCAGAGAAAACTGCTCCCTGTCCTCTCACAGATACTGACAGCTGAGCTTGCAGGTGTTTCTTTTCTCCCTTTATTGTGTGCTGGAATTAAAAGGTTGTGGATTATTCCTGTTGCAGCCTTCCAGTCTCCTGGAGGTGGGGAGGGCAGAAGGGTGGGAGCACACCCTGCACTGAGGATCCTCCCAGACCCTCCTGAGGTGTCTCAGCGTCCCCTCTGTCCCCAGGTCAGGCGCTACCAGGTGCTGCTGGCCCTGATGCTGTCCAGCCAGACCAAGGACCAGGTGACGAGCGCTGCCATGCTGCGCCTGCGCCGGCGCGGCCTCACCGTGGACAGCGTGCTGCAGATGGACGATGAGACCCTGGGACAGACCATTTATCCTGTGGGCTTCTGGAGGGTGAGTGCAGCGTGGCCTCAGGGACACAGAGGAACCCCCCGAGCCCTTCCTGCGGGGAGCTCTCCCCTGCAGTCAGGCCAAAAGCTGGATTTTACACCAATTTTGCCACTTTGCATTGCCAGCAAGATGAGGTTCTTGGCTGCAGGACCTGGAGCGTGCTCCAGGTTGGAGCTCCTTTGATTTTCAAGGCTGTGTCTCCTGCACAGCTGCCATGTGTGGCCTCCCCTGTAACACACCCTCAGGAGTGGCTGGATTTCTGGGCTCTGTGTGTATTTTCCCTGTGCTGGAGGGCAGCTTGGACTGTGTGCCTTTCTCCTTGCTTTTCCAGAACAAGGTGAAGTACATCAAGCAGACCACAGCCATCCTGAAGCAGAAGTACGGGGGTGACATCCCGAGCACTGTGGAGGAGCTGGTGCAGCTGCCGGGAGTGGGGCCCAAAATGGCGCATTTGGCCATGCACATTGCCTGGGACAGCGTGGCTGGCATAGGTAACCTGGGCTGGCTTCTTCCCATCCCTCTCCTAAACCCCGCTCCATTCCACTCCCCAGGCAGAGGGGAAGCACTGCAGCCCCAGGAGCCTGGTAAAGATCCCTTAGCCTCAGTCATCTGCAGAGTATTTGAGTGGGGAACGATGTGACCCTCAGCCGCTCACTCGGCGAGTTGCTGGATTTAAGCAGCTGCTGTTTCTCCCCAGATTCAATAGCAGAAATTCCCAGGGGAAGTCGCTGCAGGGAGCTGGTGCCAGATGGGGCTGGACCATCACCTGCAGGCCCCGGCCTGGGGCCCCTGGGGACAGAGCAGTGTTCCAAAAGGAGGTGCTGCGTGATGGAGGAGCCCTGGGAAAGCCAGGAGGGGCGAGTGGGCGGGAGCTGGATCCTGCAGCCCCTCTGGTGACCCTCAGCTGGACAGGCCGTGGCCCCTGCACCACATCCAGCAGCCCTCGGGGTCTGTTGTTCTCCTGCTGTGGGGGAGGGAAGTCCAGAGGCAGCCAGAGCAGCCAAGTGTTTTCCAAGTAATTGTGTGCTCCGTTTTGATTTGGGAGGCAAGGCTTAGTCTTCCTGTTTACAGCAATTTCCTGGGTTTTGCCCAATTAGCCCCAGAGACAGGTTTATCACTGCCGATCTAACAATAATACACTTTGCATTCAGAGCTTTTGAGCTCAAAGCACATTATAAACACCGCTTTAAGCCTCCCAAGCCCTCTCTGCTGGTGGGTATTATGAAACGTGTTTTCCATGTGGGCAAAGGAAGGGGCAGAGATCACGATTTGCGTAACTGCAGCTGGAACTGCGGGAGGATGAGAACGTGGAGAGGGAACGGGGGCCAGGCTGCCCTGTGCCTGCTCCATGGAGCAGGGGAACCCTGGGGGAGAGGCTGGCTCAGCCTGTGAGCTGTGGAGAGACACCCACCCCATGTGCTTTTGGCTACGGGCCTGGGAAGAAAATGTTTGTTCTTGGAGTGAGCCTCCCCTGGCCTGTGCTCCTGTTCCACCCAGCTGCTCCTGCTCCCCAGGCCAGCCTTGCCCTGCGACTGGGGGCTGTCACAGGCAGCTCTGGCTCTGCTCTCTCCGTTCAGGTGTGCCTGCCCCACCTAAACTCTGGGCTCTCCCTCCCCAGCTGTGGACACCCACGTGCACAGGATCTCAAACAGGCTCAAGTGGGTGAAGAAGGAGACCAAGTACCCCGAGGAGACGCGGGTGGCACTGGAGGAGTGGCTGCCCAGGTGAGCCCTGAGTCCCTGCTGGCTGCAGGAGCCGTGTCTGCACTAAGCCCTGCTTGGGGCAGTTTTGGGGACTGCATTTTGGCTCCCTCCTCTTCCCAGGGTCACAATAACTGCAGGTGTTTCCCCTCTGCCAGAGCTGCAGCAGCAGCACCTCACCTGCATGGTGGTTCTGTTGCTGTCAGATGGATCAGTCACCACCAGTGGAGCTGTTGGTCCCTGATTTTTGCCTTACCAAGTTCCCCATGACCCAAGCCGGGAGCTTTTCCAGGCAGGGCCTTGCTGAGCCCAGGGCTGGATCCTGGCCTTCACTGGGGATTGATTTTCAGTATCAAACACCAGCTGGCACCTACACAGGGACACCTCCACACCTGGCACGTGCCTGGGCACAGGTCCCCAGCTCAGCAGGACCAGGAAAGGCTGGGAGGGCTGGGATTCACCTCCAGGGGAAGCCAGGAGGAGCAGGCAGAAGGGGAAAGGGATCCCTGCTGTTCCTCACCCCTTCCAAGCAGCTGCATGGCGACACTGCTGTTTGTCCTCTCACTGCAGGGAGCTCTGGAGGGAGATAAACTGGCTGCTGGTGGGCTTTGGGCAGCAGACCTGCCTGCCCGTGAACCCTCGCTGCAGCCAGTGCCTCAACCAGGACCTCTGCCCGGCTGCCAAGAAGCTCTGAGGGATCACCCAGCCCTTGGAGAGCCACAAAGCTGAGCCCTGCTCGAGCTGGGCCTGGCACAGGGCTGGCAGTGTGACTGCAGGGGACAGGAGCAGCTCGAGGGAGCTGCCAGTGGCAGTGGCTCAGCTCTCCAGAGGAGAAGGGGCTGTGAGAGGCAGCAATCGTGCTGGGACAGAGCTACAGCCGGGGTGGATGGCTGAGCACAGCCCAGCTGTGCCACGCTGAGTCACTGCAGAGAAAAGCTTTGTCCTCAGGGACGTGCTGCTGCTTGTAAATACTCGTTTAATAAAGGTGGTGAGGGCTTTTTTTGCACCCACGAGGTTTGCTGGCCTTTGTGTGAGGGGAGGAGAACATGGGTGACCTCAGCAAGGCTGAGCCATGGCAAGCTGCCCTGCCCTGTGACACAGCCAGGTGTGCTGCCACCAGGACAAGAGCTGTGCCGGGGGACAGCCAGGGGGGACAGCAGCAGGAATTTCGTGGTGGAAAAGGTTTTGTTAAACACTGGAAGGGGCGGCCCAGGGTGGTTTGAAGTCCCCATCCCTGGAGGTGTCACCTGCACTCAGTGGCAGCACAGGGTGGGGATGGGGCGCAGGTTGGACTCGATGATCCTGGAGATGTTTTCCACCTGTGCTGATCCTGGGATTCTGAGGGGCAGTGAATCACTGCTGGACGAGTGAGCAGTAACCTCGGGGTGCTGGCAGGACACGGGGTGGTTGGTGCACAGCAGGGCCACACGGGTGACAGCAGCCGCGGGAGCCACGCTGTGTCCCCAGGAGCTGACAGAGGGACAGCACCACCCCTGCGTTTTGTTCTTCAAAGAAAGGGCAGAGCTGCCTTCATTGTGGAGCTTCAAAGGCGTAATTGCAGCTCCTCTTTAAAGAGGAGGGAGGAAGCGAAGTTTACAATGTGCTAAAGGGCTGCAATTCCGCTCCGGGCTCCCTGAGCGGCTGAGGAAGGAGCAGATAAGTGCTGGGTACATGGCAAACCAAGTTTATTACTGACATTACCGTGTACATGGTGGGTTTGCAATGCTGCTGACAGCCTCAGACTTTATTGATTTTTCTTTTCCAAGTTAAATGTACAGGAACTGAATAATTACTACCGAGCCACAAGATGTCAGGAATGCAGTAATGCTTCAACCAGGAGCAGTTTCCATGAACTAAGAGATTAAGATTTTCAATCTTACCAACACGGATTTGCACACCTGATTTCTTTTGATCTACATTCAACACTACACAAGGTTTTATTGTTTTTTTTTTTTTCCCCCTCCCCCTTAACTACAGCAGTCTTGGATGAGAAACGGGGTGTTTACACCAGGTCTGTGCCCTCTGACGTGCATCAGAGTGTCCTGGGAATGCTCTGCCCTGCACGGCCGGGGTTTGGCAACGCGGGCACGGGAAGCAACGTGCACACCATGGAAAAGAAAGGCTCCTTCTGCCAAACATTACCCAGAGAGAGAAAACAGCTGTTTGGGGGGCCAAAAAAGAGAGCAGGCAATTTGGAGTGGGATGGGGAAGAGGTGTCTTGTTAATGGCAGAGCCCCGAGGGGAGGCAGCCTCTCCACATCCCCCAACGCCCACTGCTTGTCATCACCCACAGCCAAACACCTGCACCGGTTCCTCTCCAAAGTTTTCAAAATTTTCAACCTGTTCAGCTCATCGACAATCCTAAAAGGTAACTTTCATACAGAGAACTCATCTCCTTCACCCCTGAGGCTCTCCACGCTCTCCCCAGGGAAGCCAAACACCCCGTGCTGAGCCCAGCCCGCTGCTGAGGAGAGCAGAGAACGGTTTAAGGCACCTTTTAGCTCCAAAATGTGGAAATACCTTCGGCAATCCGTGCAGAGCCGTCCCCACATCCGCAGCACGCCGAGCACCCCGGGTTTTACCCCAGGAGGGCTGGGGTGAGGCAGGCAGGGCCCCGGCACTGTGTTCACACATCAGCCACGGCCGGGTGAGCGCCAGTCCCTGCTGGAGCGTGGCAGGGAGGGGGACAGCCCCAGCCCCTGTCCCGGGAGCTCAGCTCTGCCACCTCTCAGCTGAGTCACCTTCACTCGCCCAGCCAAAGGCAACAATCGAGAGTTAAACGGGCTTAATCCGTAATTCTTTAACCATACGCCCAGTGCCCAGAGCGGGGCTGGGCAGGAGGTCAAGCAAGCCAAAGGTGCTGCCCACTCCCCCACAGCAGCGCCTGCTCCATCCCCAGCCCCACGGCTTCCCAGGATGTCCTTCCACCGGTGACACTGCTGGGCTGGGGACACCAAATCCCAGCCCAGGTGGGACCTGGACAGGTCCCGCTCCTCAGCGCCGAGCCTCGGGCAGAGCTGCGGCCCTGTGCTCCCTCCTGGAAGCAAATCTTGGGTCATCCCTGCTCCCAGGGCTGTCCAAAGAGTTCTTGTGGCATCTCGTGGTTCTCATCTTCGTGCTCCGTGGGGCAGGACCGGCCCCGCTCCCTCCTTCCCCTGCCACAGCCAGGGCTGCAGGTGGGGAGAGCTGTGCCCCTTGGGTTTGGGGTTTGCTGTTAAACCTCACCCTCTCCCCTCTGCAGAGCTCTTTGGGGTGAAAAATGGGCTTTTACTGCCTGGCCAGGAGCTGCTGGTGGGGAGGAGGTTGCTAAACTAACTGGAAACACATGGGACTTCATTAAAAAAAAAAACAACCAAAAACAAAACAAACCAACAAAACAAACGTTTTTGCCTCAATAGCAAAGCCAACAAAGGATTTCCAGCCACAGTCCATTTTCCCATGGTGGGAGTCGCTAATGCTGGGCATGGGGAGGTGGGGAGGGGGACCCTGGCACCCCCAGCACCACCAGCCATGAGATGTTTCCACAGGGGCACAGAGCATCCCACGGGGCTCAGTCTGGGACACCCACTGAGCCAAAAAAGCCTCACATAAAAAGTAAAAAAAAAAAGAAGCAACAGAAGCCTAAATGATGCAGGTAAGAAAGAAGAGTTAAAATCCTTCCAGTCCTTTCTCACAGGAACAGGGGATGGTGGGCAGCCAGAGCCAGGCTCCAGAGCAAGCAAGAAAAGGAGCTTTGGTCACATTTGTCTTATGAGAATCGCTGGTGAGTAACAATAACAATAATAATAATAATAACAACAACAATAATAATAAAAAATAAAAAATAAAAGGGACTTTTAAAATACGCCTTGTAAAAGCAACCAGTGAAGAGCAGAGCACAAAGCATCTCACGTGGACACCGAAGGACAGGGCGTAGGCACCTCAGAAACGTCCGGGCTGGGGCAGGAGGGGAGGGGACAGGGGCCACCAGCAGGGCTCAGAAATTGCTGAAAATCTCCCGTTTCTTGTTCCAGTCCATCTGCGGCGCTCGCTTCTTCACACGCTTGGCCCTCACCTTCTCCTTGGCCTCGGCAGCCGTGGGGCTCAGGCTCAGCCCGCTCTCCTCAAACGGGTCCTTCTTGTCCATGTCTCCATCCTGAGGGGGAACCACAGATCCCAGAATCAGCGGGCTGGAACAGACCCCAGGATCATCGAGTTGTGCCCAACTCCTCACCCAAACCCTGGCACCCAGTGCCACATCCAGGATTTGTTAAACCCTGGCACCCAGTGCTACATCCAGGATTTGTTAAACACATCAGGGACGGTGACTGCAGCACCTCCCCGGGCAGCCATTCCAGAACTTTATCACCCTTTCTGTGAAGAACTTCTTCCCAATATCCAACCCGGATTTCCCTCGGTGCAGCTCAGGCTGTGTCCCCTGGTTGTGTCATTCCTGGAGACAGAGCCCCAGCCCAGCTGAGCACAGCCACCCTGCAGGCGCTGTGGGGAGAGAGGAGCTCAGACCCGAGTCTCCTTTTCTCCAGAATAAACACCCCCAGCTCGTTCCTCACAGGGTTTGTGTTTCCAGCCCCTCTCCAGCCTTGTTGCCCTCTGGACGCACTCAAGGGCCTCACTGTCCTTCCCAAACTCAGGATCCAGAACTGGGCCCAGCACTCAAGAAGGGACAAAGCTCCCTTCAGCACTCCCAGGCCTCTGCAGTGCCCCACGGCCTCTCACGGAGTCCCTGAGGGTGGAAATTCCCCCTGGGATCATCCAGCCCAAGCTGTGCCCCCCATGCCCACCTTGTCACCAGCCCAGAGCTCTGAGTGCCACATCCCACCCTTCTCTGGGGACCCCAGCACCTCCCTGGGCACCTCCAGCGTTTAACAACCCCTCCCGTGAAGGATTTCCTCCAGCTGCACAGGGAGCAAACGCTCAGGGATGGGTTTTTTAGGAGCAGAAGGTCAAAGCCCCGTCCTTGTGCCGTGGCCATGGTTTCGCTGGCAGCAGTGGCCACGGGGCTCAGTCCAGCCCTGCATTTTGTGGGGGGGTTTCTCCTGCCTGAAGAACTGCACAGCTGCAGTGAAAAACCAGGAGCACAGGAGGTGTCAGGTGAGAGTAAGCACACAGCACAGAGATCTTTGGTTTCAGGGAAACGTTTCTGAGCTTTCCCGCTGGCACTGCTGCCCCACCACTGAAACTGAGTGCCCAGAGCCTGCTGATAACCCTGGGCAGGGCCTTCCACCAGCACTGAGATAACAGCACCAGCCTTGCTGGGCTGAACCAAACCAAACTGAGCCCAGGAATCCCCCAAACCCCCAAGGACTCTGGTTTCTGGGCCAGACAGAACCAAACTGAGCTCAGGAAACCCCCACAGCCCCAGAAATCTGGTTTCTGGGCAGAACAGAACCAAACTGAGCCTAGGAATCCCCCAAACCCCAGGGACTCTGGTTTCTGGCCACAACAGAACCAAACTGAGCCCAGGAATCCCCCAAACCCCCAGAGATCTGGTTTCTGGGCAGGACAGAACCAAACTGAGCTCAGGGAACCCCCACAGCCCCAGAGATCTGGTTTCTGGCCACAACATAACCAAAATGAGCCTAGGAATCCCCCAAACCCCCAGGGACTCTGGTTTCTGGGCAGGACAGGGACCCCTGAACATCCTCAGGGTGGCTCCAGCCCCCTTTTCCAACTCCTCCACCCCAGGGCCTCTGCCTGGTGGGGCAGTGAGCCCTGGGCAGCCCAAGGGGGCTCAGAACCTGCTGCGCTCCCCTCGGGACACAGAACCTGCTGCGCTCCCCTCAGGACACAGAACCTGCTGTGCTCCCCTCGGGACACAGAACCTGGATCAATGCATGCATTATTCAGTGCCCAGGGGGAAACTGGCAGACTGCAGGCGCTCGGACACAGCTGGTGCCCGAGGGCTGTGGGTGCCCAGAGAGGCCAGGTGAGCACCTGGTGCTGCCACATCCCTGCTCCCAAACGTCCTGGGGCAGGGGACAGCACAGCACAGACCCCACAGAGCACCTGCACGGAGACTTTGCTCTATTTACAGCAGAACCTTGTGCTACAGATAAATCTTTGAGCACTTTGCAAACCTCCCGCTTCTTAATACAAATCCCCACTTCCTATTTTAAGAGGAAAAAAAAACCTGCTAAATCACAAATGCCTGAGAATGCCAATCTATGCCTTGTGTTGACTTTTGGTTGCCACTTGACCTTGCCCAACAAGTTTTGTCCCTTTCCAGTGTTGAGCCACACCACAGAAACCCCCTTCAGCCCAGCCTGTCACCAAAAACAACTCCTCCCCTCCTTTAAACACTGTGATAAATTCACTGTGATCCAAAATTAAAAAAAAAAAAAAAGGTTTTTTTTTTTCTTTTTTTAAATTGTAGCCTGCCCTGGTCCTGCTAACAGCACTTGAGCCTCACAGTTCTGCTCCTCACAGACCCCCAGCCTTGCTGCTGCAGCTCATCAGTGTAATTACACCTCAGATCCCAAATCCTGCAGACACTCTTCACCTCCCACTTCCCACACTATCCAAGCAGGAATCACTGCCCCAGAAGGTGCCAGTGAACACCCACAGGGCAAAGGATGAGAGAAAAAAACTGGATTTTGGTTGCTGGGTGGGTACCAGTGAACTCAAATCTGGGAGGTAAACTGCAAACTCAATACACAGCAGGGGTAAAAGGGACAGGGAGCGCTTGGGGTTTTTACCTCGGATTCCTTCCCAGGACTCTGCAGGTCGCTGTGAGATGAAGATGTGGATCCTCCGTTCAGCTGGAGGACAGGAAAATGTCAGTCTGGTTTGGGGCAGGCAAAGTTAAACCCAGAAAATCCCCAGGTACAGCAGGGCTGGGCTGCTCCAGAGCTGGGATGGAGCAACCCCAGGAACCCCGGGCAGAGCGCAGTGCCATCCTGCCAGAACTGGGACATTGCCACCTCCTCCCTCTCTCCTGGGGCTGAACTTGGCCTCTAAATTAAAGCTGGAGTGGGGAGTAATTAAAACCAGGCAGCAGCAGTGAGCTGAGCTAAATGAGCCTTGGGGATGTGAGCATCAGGCTCAGCTGGCACAGGTGGGAGCCAGGGCAGGACTCACCTGGGTCTGTGCAGATCCGTTTGTCAGGGGCTGGGGCACCACACCTGGACACGATAAACACAGAAATCACACACTGAGTACCCTCAGCTGGGATTGCTGCCAGCCTTTCCCCTCTCCCTGAGCCCTTCTAGAACCACAGCCTTGCCAAATCCCTCGAATTCACTCCATTTCACCCTTTGGATCAGAGGAAAACACCTGCCAGGAAAAGGACAAGTGTCCTCCTTCTAAAGGCACTACCTGCAGCACACTCCCTTTTTTTTTTTCCCTTTTTTTTTTGTGTTTTTGGGGGTTTTTTTGTTTGTTTGTTTATGGGTTTTGTTTTTGTGTTGCTTGGTTTGGTTTGGAATTGCGGCCTGCTTCCAGGACGTGAACAGTGAAGGGCTGAAGGATTGAACAGTGTACCACCCCAAATACCCTTGCCTAGCTTCCNCAGAAGTTGTTTAATCAAAAATCTTAAAAGTCCACTCAAAAATCTTCATCAAAATCAGCATCATGGTGTTGTCACAACAGTGTCTGGCACACAACCAGCTCTCCAGGCACTCTGGANAAGGGCTGGGCACAAACCCAGCTCCCAAGGCACTTTGGATTTTTTTTTTTTTTTTTGCTCACTTTACTCTAACAATAGCCCACACAATAGCAAATTTTGTGCATTTAAGCTGCCAGTCACCACGATCAAGTCATTGCCCCAGGCATCACCATGTCTCACTGTTCCAGACTAACAGATGTGTTAATTGGGACAGGATTAATAACTGAATTATGTCAAGCATGGATGCTTTCCCTGGGGACTGACTGGGGGCTGCATTGCTGCAGACTGCAGGAATTTCTGGGGCAAAGCAGAAAAACAAACCTAAACTGTGATTTTGAGAGTGTGCTGGTGCAAAAAGCTCCGTGTGGCTTTGGGATACTTAAATATTTGATTGCAGTGAATGTTGGACTCGTGTTTAGAGTAGGATAAGCTCTGAGCAATGGGCATCAGAAGAGTCAACTCACACAGAAGTGATATTTATGTCTCTGGTATCATAAGCAGCTAAATTTTAAATTATTTAAATGAAAAACAAGCTTCAGATGTCAAGGAATAGGAAAGGGACTGGACTTCAAGCACAAATCAGCCACATCTAGAAATACTTGATCTAAAAGCCACTCATTGGTTTGAAGGTTGAGGTGCTCAGGACGAGCTGCAAAGCCTCAGTTTGAGGTCAAAGCAGTAAAAAGATAAATTAACCAGGTAAAGAGGACAATTTTTATTTCCTCTCAGCCTGCAAACAGCAGAATTTACCAGAGCCAGGTGCCAGGCAGACCCAACTGCTGCTCCCTGGCGAGTGCAGGGCCTGGAGCACCCAGCCACCCTCCCCTCCCAGGAACAAGGGCTCCTTTATGGCAGTGCCAGCAGCCGGGCCCGGCTCCTCCTCGGAGCATCTGACACCCTGTGGCTCCCCAGCATTGTCTGACCCACTTCTGGGGACAAATCTGCCCTTTGAGCATCCCGGGGATCAGATAAGGAACAGCTGTGCTGGGGAACAGAGCTGCCCATTGAGCTGGGGACAGGCCAGGCTGGCGGCCACGTCCCCACCCGCACCGGGGCAGGTTGGGGAGTGGATGAGCAGCTTTCCCTGCCAGCTTTCTGCAGCCAGGAAAACATTTCCTGCACTGGCCATGCGAGATCAGGTGGCGTGGAGCCCTTCCCTCTGCACAGGGACTCTGCAGGTCCCTCCACTGGAGCAAAGAGCGATCAGGGAATCGGAGAATCGCAGAGAGATTCGGGTTGGAAGGGACATTAAAGCTCAGTCCATCCCACCAGGGATGCCCCAAGAACAGGCTGCTCCAAGCCCTGCTCCACCCGGCTTTGAAGGCTCCCCCCAAACCCCGCCACACCTCAGTCCCTCGGTGGCAGCGAGTTCCACAGTTAATTATTCACCCTGCAAAAGCAACAAAGTGTTTTTTGGCTGGGTGAGGGTGTATTCTCAGTGTTTATAAATAGCTGGGTGGTGCTCAGGAAACTCCTGAGGGATGAGACAGGAGGGAAATGTGACTCTCCCTCACTCCCCAGATCCCACCCGAGGCCCCGTGAGTCAAGGGGTCACCCCGGGGAAGGAAAGGCCTCACCTTTGGTGTGCTCCTCCCTGGGGGTCACCCCCAGCTTCTTGAAGTACTCGTCTGTCTCGGGGTCCACCACCAGCAGCCTGGCTTCGCTCTCCCTGGATTTGATGTGGGACACCACCTCCGAGTGCCGCAGGCCTTCCACGTTTATCCCGTTCACCTGCAGAGCCCCGGCATCAGAACCCAAACCTGTGCCCAGAGAGGCTGCTCCTGCCTCCCAGACCCCCCTCAGCCCCCAAGGAGCAGCATTTTCCTTTTTCCATTCCTGTTGGGATGATAGGAAGGCTACAGGTCTTCTCCTTCCCCCTCTCCAGCCAACCACGGCCTCCTAAACAGCCCCAGTGCCCCTGCCAGAGCATCCTCCGTGTCACCTCACACCTCTGTCTGCATCCCAAACACATCCATGGGGAACCACAGACCCCCTTCTGCCCCCAAAACCCTCTGCCTGCCCTCTTTGGTGCTGCCAACCCTTCCCCCAGACGTGCTCGGGAATCTCAGCGTGCTGGGTGCACCCCTGCAGCATCCCCGTGCCATCCTTCATCCCCGTGCCAGGGGAAACCGTGGAATTTTGTGGCCCTGGTGTGCCCGGCGCAGGGATTCATCTCTCCCTCCCCTGCGTGTGAGCCAGGGCCCGCAGGGAACGTGATCCTGTGATCCCGCTGCTCCCGATTGTTCCCGCGGCCAGGGGACAATGGTGACTCAGGACATTGTTCGGTGGCAATGAATCACCCTTTGTCCCACCGGGAAGGGCTCCCGCCCGACCCAGAGCTCCCCGAAGGGACAAGGACACTCAGAGAGCCTGAGCTCCAAACCCTGAGATCCCCCGTGCAGGGAACCAGGTTCCCCCTGCTCCTCAGGGCCACTGCAAGGGCTGGGATGAAAATAAATCCTTTCCAAGGCCCTGCACCTCATTCCAGGAGCTGCCACCCTCAGCTGCCACTGCCAGCCCCGCTCCATCCCTGTCCTGCCACTCCAGCTCACCCTGATCCATGCCCGGGGCTGCTCTCCCCCACCCTGGCACAGGCCTGGGGGGCATCAAATATTTATCCCAGCCCCAAAGAGCAGGCAGGGAGGGGATCGGGTTTCCGAGCTCACCCCGAGCTGCTTTGTGCGTGCCAGGCCCCGGGCCAAGCCCATCAATAAATAACACGACCCCTGGATGTGACACCAGGCAGGCACTGCCACCCGTGCCCCGGCCCCACGCTGCTCCCAGCATTAAACTTTCAGCTGCTGGGAGGAGGCAGCAGCTCCCACTGCCTGGGGAATAATTATTCATGGGCCTGGAAAGCAGAAAAGTGCTCCGGCCTCGGGGTTTTCCCAGCTCACACACTCCCAGGAGTGCAAATCCCATTCCTGCTCTGAGCCAGGAGCGAGGGCCACAGCTGTGGGGTGGGTTTGGGGTTCCAGCTCCTGGGGAACAGCCCAAGCAGGGACATCCATGTGCTGCCACAGGGAACGGGGTGATGCTGCTGCCTCAGTCCCTGCCTGTCCCTCTGCCCCGACAGGCAGCTCTGGATGGGGGAAACGGGGGAACCTCCTTCTCCAGGGAAAACACAACACACAGGCCAAAGAGAGGCCAATTCCCAGCCCCATCCAAACCTTCTTGGACAAAAAGTGTTGTCCAGCATCTGGTACCCAGCAAGATGCTTCTGAGAACACTTTCCCCTCATCTTTCATAGTTTTGTGTCTTAAAATCTCTGCAAAGCCTCTCCCCCTATTTTTCCAAGTATTTCCTAGCAGGGATTCGGCTCATTTCGGCAGCACCAGGCTGGCCTTTTGCCCACAGCCACTGCCCAGCCCTCCCTGGTGCCAGCCAGAGCCAGCTCAGGGTCAGCGGTGGCCTTGGGGACAGGGACAGTGGTGGCCTTGGGGACAGGGACAGTGGTGGCCTTGGCAGTGCTGGGGGAATGGCTGGACTCAGCAGTCCTGCAGGGCATTTCCAGCCCAACCAATCCCGAGTTTCTACTCTGTAATTCCACCCAGACTCCAGAGCTCACAACTCTGCAGGAGAGGAAGGAGCACAAAGCCACTGCTGGAGCAGATCCTCCGAATTGGGGGATCAGAGGGGAAAGGCCATGGGATGGGAGATGTTTCTCTGATTTAGATGAACATGGGGATGATCAGAGGCAAAAGGCCATGGGATGGGGGATGTTTCAATGATTTTGAACATGGGGGGGATCAGAGGGGAAAGGCCATGGGATGGGGGATGTTTC
>VXBU01001457.1:237559-250471 GCA_013400315.1 Bombycilla garrulus
AGGAGAGAACACACACACACACACACACACAGCTACTCTAGAGGCCGAGGACAGGTTGGTACCATCTGCCCTGGGGTCCCGGTGCCTCCTGCGGTCCCTCGGCCACGATGTCCCCAAGCCCTCAGCACGGGGTCACCCCAGCCCTGCTCCCAGGTGATGGGAGCCCTCAGCCAGGTGGGGAGGGCAGGGGGTCCCTCAGGGGGTCCCTCAGGGGGTCCCTCAGGGGGTCCCACGCTGGCAGCAGCGGCTCCAGCCCCGCCGGTGCCCTGGAGCGGGGATTTGCTGGAACTCCACCCAGCTCAGCCCCGGGTGTGCTGCTGTAATCACCGGGATCAGGGCCGGGCCCTCACCAGCCCCGTGCTGCCCGAGACCACCTCACCCTGCTCTCACGGCAGCCTGGCCCCCGTGCCCCTGCCAGGGGCTCTGCCAAACCGGCTGCGGTCGCCCCTGCAGAGAACTGCGGAGCCTGGACGCACTCCAGGCTCCAGATCACCCAGGACAGGTCAAACCTTTCCATCCCTGCCTGGCAGAGCTGGAGAAAACCCAGGCAGGAGCATTCCTGCCTAATTTACATTGTTAACATACTTTAAGGCAGCTGCCAGGGTGGTTCCTCTCCTTTTCCGTGCGGTTTCGGTCAGAAAATGGTTCCTGCGCTCCCTCCAAAACAAACCTCAGCGGCAGAACCCACCTGGGCTGGGGGACAGCGGGCTCCTGTCCTGCCCTGGGGACACAAAGATGTCCTGAGGAGACAGAGAACGCTGCTCAGAGCCTCGGGGTCCATTCCCACTGCCTTGGCTTCATCCCCTGCACTTTGGATTCTCCAGCGCACCCAGAGATGCAGGGAGGGGATGCAGAGCCACCTTCGGGGGCTGTANTTTTGGATTCTCCAGCACAGGCACCCAGGGATGCAGGGAGGGGATGCAGAGCCACCTTCGGGGGCTGTGGAGCAGAAATGCAGGATCCTGACCCAAACCCAAACCCAAACCGGCACAGGAGCCAGGAAGAGGGAGAGAAACCCATGGAGGAACGGGGCCCAGGGGCCAGCAGAACAAGGAACCCATTGACACCCCCTGACTGGGACACCCTCCCTTGGCAGTACTGGTTATACTGGGAGCTGAGCCGAGCCTCGGGCCAGCTTTAATTGCCACTATTATTTAATTGCCACTATTATTTAATTGCCACTATTATTTAATTGCCACTATTATTACCACAGCTCCGGTGGAAGCTCAGAGGCTGCAGCCTGCGCACGGATTTAGGGACGTGCTGAACTTTAAGCAGAGATTTGTCAGCAGTCCGGGCAGGGGAGGGGTGAAACCCCGCTGTCCTCCACCCTGCAAAGATGGGGAAAGCCGGGAGAAGCAGGAGCCCTCACCCTGGCTGCCAGCAGTGCCCACAGAGCCAGGAGGCTTTGGGACGGTGCCACGGCTGGAGCGGGATCGCTCTGCCCTGCCAGGGATCCTCCTCCTGCTCCAGCAGGGCTGGGCTCCTTCCCCTGCCCCCAGGAATGACTCAATTCTGCCATCAAAGCAGCACCAGAAAGGGGCTATTGTAGCCCTGCACGCCCCAGGGCCAGGGGACCTCGGTGACACTCGGAGGGGGGGACAGCAAAAGCCAAAGGAGCCTCAAATCCACCCCGAGAGTGGGACTGAGGTGGCAGCACTGCGAGGGGGAGGCAGAGCCCCCCTGGGTCTGAAACACGGGGAGAGGACCCAGCAGCTCTGCCCCACGTGAGAAATGGGTTTGTAGAAGATTTTTAAAGTCTGACCGAAAGTTTATATAGTTTTGTATATACATATGTAAATTTTGAGAAAAGCTGTGTTCTACAAAACTAAAAACAGAATAAACCCTTTTAAAACGTCTCTCAGCTGCCCTGTCTCTTTAAAGCTAAACTTTTCCAACACCTCCACCCCTCCAGGGCTGGGAAAACAGAGCAAAGATGCTCCTGGGCTGTCCCAAACCCTGGCTGCTCCTCAGCTCCACGCTGGGGGCTCATTCCATCCCTCCCTGCCGGCCGCACACGGCTCCAGCCCCCGGCTCCGAGTCAGGGCTCAAACTCCAGATGTTGGTGAAATGCTATAAATAACAGAGGGGGAGGGGAGACGGGGCTGCTGGGACGCCAGGCTCACCAAACACAAGCAGATGTTCCTCCCCTTCCCCGCAGGGCCAGAGCAGGAAGGTGGCGGCTCCGGCATCCAGAGGTTTTCCAGCAGCCAGGAATAAATCCTGGGGCAGGACCAGCAAACAACCTGCTTCCATTTCCACGCAGCCACAACTCTAATTAGCACCCTCCTCCCCGTTCCTGAGGTGTTTCAGCTCCCACACCAACGGGCAGAAAAGGAAAACCTCACACGGCTCCTCCAACACAGACCTGGCAGCCCAGAGCCGCTCAGGGAATTCTCCTTCTTCCCAACACCTCCCACACTCACTCTGTCTCAGCAAACTTTCAAAGTTTTGCCTCAGCAGGACAAAGTTTCAGAAGCTCCCAGGGACTGCAGAGAGCCCGTGGGCATCTCTACTCCAGATCTCAAACGTGGCTGAGTTGCCACCAAAAAGTTTTTGGCAGAGCCTGTGGGTCACCCTAAAACCAGCACCCTAAAATCTCCCAGGAGGACAGGGGGGTGCTGCAGGCTCCTGCTGGTGACAGCACAAACTGGGACAGCACAAACTGGGACAGCCCCGTGCCACCACCAGGCCCCTCACCTGCCTGCCCCCAGCACGAGTCCAGGGCTGGCACAGCTTATTTAAATCTCTTGCATTATTCAAATTACTCCGATTATTCAAATTGCTCCAGCTGGGTGTGAGGGATAGAGGCATTAAAAAAGTCGGTATTTATTTTAAGGGCAGCGAACACTGAGGGTCGTGCTGTTCCCCCAGCACCTTCCTGGCAGCCTGGGGGGCTGCACCAGCTCACACCCAGAGCCCTTGGGATGGATCCTGGTCCTTTCTCTGCCACAGGCAGCACAAAGGCAGCGGGTGACTCCAACCAGCACTGGAACCCGTCCAGCCACGGCTCCTCGGCAGCACCCAGGGCCAGGCTGCAGCTGGTAGGGAAATTTGGATATTTCTGGGATGTTTCTGATGACAGTCCCTGTGAGGAGGAGGAGGAGATTAGCCACGCCAGGGAATACCTGGACTCAAAGCACGGCTCCTCCCAGCCCTGGAGGGGAAGGATGATGCCCACAGTGGGCACCACCCTCAGCAGGGCCCTGCTGGCCCCAGGGACACTTCCCCTGAGCCCTGCAGCCCTTCTGGGCACAGCTGAGGGGACTGTGGGGGTCAGGGTGGTGCAGAAATAATAATCACTAAAGATTAACGAGGCCCTTCCCCATCCCCTGTCACCACAGCAGCAGCGAGAAGAGGTTTGCAGCTTCCCTGCGCCTCCACCAAAGTGCCCAGCTCAGCCCCAAGCCTGCTCCTCGCCAGAGGAGCTGAAATCCCAAAAAAGTGCCAGGCAGGAGAAAACAAGAGCAGGAAGGATGTGGAGGGTGGGGAGGCCGCCCAAGGTGACAGCGCTGCCAGGCTGAGGGGTGGCACCACTCCCACTCTGGCCCTGGGAAAAGCAGCTCCCACCAGGACTTCACCTCCAGGAAATCTCCTGCCAAAAAGAAATCAGAGCTCCCCCCTCAGCACGGGGTAAGCCTGGATTTGCCCCTCTCCGACATCCCCGGCCCCCGCAGCATTACGGAAATCCCCAAGCACAAAGGGGCCTCTCACTTTGGGGCCACACCAGGCACTCGTGTCCCCAGTGGGGCCATCCCCGCTGTGGGGACAGCGGCTCTGTGCAGCCCCAGGGGCTCCAGATGAGCTGTCCCGGCCATTCCGGGCAGTCCCACAGCTGGGGAATTTCTCAGCCACAAGAAGCAGCGTTTTTTTCCCCGTCTTTGCTGGCGTTCGAGCAGACTCAGACAGCGAAGGCACCCACGCTCTCCCCCCAGGCAGGGCTGGAGCCACAGCAGCACAGGCTTGGCTGGAGCAGGGAGCAGCTGGCCCGGCCCAGGCAGGCAGGGAGGGAGGATGGAGGGGAGCGAAACCGCCACGTGCACGTGTTTTCATGGAGAGAGACGACTTTTCCAGCAGGATCTGCCAAGGGATACCAGAGAGCTCCTCTGCTGCACACGGATCAGCCCCAGGACCGTGTGGGTCCTGGCAGGCTGTCCAAGGGGAGACACGTGGAATCTCTTTTGGATTGAGAGGGATCTCAGCAGATCCAGAGGGATCCGCCTTCTGCCGGGTGGGAGGGAAAAGAGCATCGGTCACTGAGCTGCTGGAACAGGGGAAAAAGTCCTAAAAGTCCTTCCCACGCTCACCACGAACCCCCAGGCAAGAGGAGGGATCGCTCTGGACAATGGGAAGGCAGAGGGAGATGCTGGGAATCAACTTCCCCCAATCCCACAGCGTTCCCTCCCTCCACAGGAGCCGTGCTGCAGCACGGAGCGAGCGTCCCCGGGGGCACAGACGTGTCCCACGCTGTGACAGCCCAAACCAGAGAGCTGCCACCCCAAAGGCACACCCCAAACAGAGCAGAGCCCCGGGCACAGCTCCCACCCGAGCTCGGCGTCATTTCCAGCCGGGCTGTGCCGGAGCCGGGCACCTCCAGGCTCTGCCCGGCCGCCCTTCGGCCTCCCCAGCTGCTTTTGGAGGCCAAGCCTTGAGCAATCACCAAACATCGGCTGAATCCGGCCCCATTCCTCGCCTCCAGTGACCTCCAGGTCGGCAGCAGGAATCCAGCCCGGCAGCTCTGTGCTCCCACGGCTCTCGCTTGGCACCGTTCACTCCCAGGAAAACCCCTGGAGGTGGAGGGGGCTGCGAGAGGCACCAGGCACTGCAGGGAGCGCCTCCCACCCCCGAGAACACCCCGGGACGGGGAGGCTGCTTGGGAAAGGAAAGGCATTTTCTCAAGGACTGAGGCCGCTCAGGCTCTGTGCTGCTGCTTTTCCCCGTGCCAGGGCTGTGGGGCCGGGGTCAGCATTACAAACCCCACAGCCCACCAGGCTCAAACCTACCACGACCTGCCCTGAGAGGCTGATTTTTAGGGATAGGATGCCATCCCAGTGCCCTGCAGAAAGCCAGCTGTTAGTCAAGGCATCCCACACAGAATGGGGAAAACTGTTCTGCACCACAGGCCAGCGAGGACACAAATCCTGGTCCTCTCCACGAGCCCCCACCCCTGAGGAAGAGGCCGTGGGTGCTACACTCGGCCTCGCAGAGCCCAGCAAAGCACACGGAGGGGGGGAAGGAAGGCCCAAGCCATGCTGCTGTCCCTTTGGGGCTGGTTTTCCCCTCCAAACCCACCTGGGAGCGAGGTGAGGGCAGGGGGACAGCTCCACACCCCCAGCCCGGCCCCTGCCCAGGAAGGGGGAGAACAGGCGCTGCTCTGTGAGTGCTGGGCCCGGGGAAGTTCAATAGTTTACTCCCAATATTTGTCTTGGCCGGGCAGCCCAGCTCGCTGGAGGAAATGGGGCAGGGGGAGGGCTCCAAACATCCTCTGCATTCCTCCTAAGAGAGCAAAGGCAGCGCCGGGGCACCGGTGCTCGGGGTCACCCCGTGTGAGGCCTTTTGTGTTTAGAGATCCCGCCATAAAACACCCAGGGGTGCAGCGCTGCAGAAAGCGGCACGGGGGCTGAGGGGCCTCGATCCCTCAGCTTGACACGTGAAGTGTTCCCTTCTCCCAAAAACCCCCGAGTCACAGCTGCCGCTGCACAAAATCTGCTGCCCTGGGCACTGCCCCCAAGGCCACCAGTTCTGCTGGGCGTCCCCTTGACCTCCCGCTCCAAAAATCAACCCCGCTGTCACTGCCCCCATTGCAAAACGCTGGCAGCAGCTCCATCCCAGCACAGTGCTGGGAAACACAGCATCAAACCGGGCCCTGACGCAACCAGAGCGAAAAATGTCCAAAAATGACTTTTTTTTTTTATGCCAAACTGCTTAAAAAACCAGGGGGCCACAGATGATTCCCCTTGCAAGGGAGCTGAGCTTATCTGCAGCTGGACAGGGCTGGGGTGGCCCTTGGAGCCCCGTGAGCCAGGGGAGGATCTCCTGTGATAACCCCGAGCTGGCTCCAGCTGCTCCTGCTGATAAACGCGGGGCGAAGGGGTGACAGTGCCAGTCCCGGGGCGAAGGGGTGACAGTGCCACCCGTGCCTGTGGCAAGGGGAACGCAGCCCTGAGAGAGAGGGAACAGCCCCAGAACCCCCAGAGGGGTTTGGGTGCCAGCACACCCCACCAGCCACTCTGAGGGGATTTTTATCCTCATGTTCCAGCACATTCCAGGGTCTCCCTCATCCCCCTGCTGCCAGTGCAGCCCAGCTGCCAGACAAGAGCAGGGAACTCTTCCAGGCAAAGCCGACTACTCACCCGCTTAGAGCTAATTAGGGCTCGTCTTAATTAAATCCCGCTAACCATGAACAAGGCCAGAATTAACTGATTTACCTGGGATGGCCTCTGGCTGCTGGGCTGGCAGGAAGGAGCTGCTGGACACAGCCAGGCAGGAGCTGCCAGGGTTGGGGACCCTCCCCGGGGCACAGCATCTGTCCCCAGGCGATGGCAGCTCAGCCAGGTGCCAGGGCCACATTCCTGAGGGTGGGAGCTCAGCCTGCCGAGGCCGGAGCACAGGGATCGGCCCTCCCAGCACCTTCTGTGCTGCTCGTGTCTTTAAGGGGATCAGTCCCTGTAATTCCATGAGAGGGTTTAATCACAGAACAGCCCGGGGAGCAGCGGGGCTGGGGAGGCACAGACCCCACTGCAGCAGGTGGGGATTCCAGGAGAGGCGCAGGAATAGGTTTGGGCTCCCACTCACTGCTGCTCCTGGCCTCACTCCTTCCTCGAGCATCCCTGGGAGAGGCTGGAGACACTCCCAAGGGTAAGACCCAGAGCCAGGCAGCCCAAATTGCGGGGCCTCGAGAAGAGAGCTGCCCTTTCCAACCCAAACCATTCTATTAATGAACCTGTCCTTTCCACCCCAAACCATTCCATTAACGAACCTTCCCAAACCAACCCAACCCATTCCATTAACAAACCTGCCCCTTCCACCCCAAACCATTCTATTAACGAACCTGCCCCTTCCAACCCAAACCATTCCATTAATGAACCTTCCCAAACCAACCCAAACCATTCCATCAACTGACCTGCCCCTTCCAACCCAAACCATTCCATTATTGAACCTGCCCAAACCAACCCAAACCATTCCATTAACAAATCTGCCCCTTCCAACCCAAACCACTCCAGAATTCTCAGCCCACTAAGCAGCCTCTCACACCTTCACAGCCCTGGCATCTGCAGGGAATTGTCTTTCTCCCCTTCCCAGTGCTCATAAAACCACTAAAATTTGCCTTTCACAAGCTCAACATTTACAAACATCCCACACCAGGTTGTTGTAGCTGGAAACAAACTCCTGCAAAGCTTTAGTGGGAAAAGAGAGACACTGAGCCAACAAAATCCAGCTCCACGTCTGGATATGGTCTGAACGGGCACAACAACGGAACCAAAACATTCAGGAGTCCAGGCAAAACGTAATGAAATTAAATTAGAGTATGGATCTTGCCAGAAAGAATTATGTCAACAGCTTCAGGTTCAGTTCCTTATTTATAGAGACCTGTGGATCTGGAGAAAGCCTCTACTGATTACAAGTTCAATTTTTGCTCTCTCATATCCCAGCCTGGAGTCTCCAACAGCCAGTGCCTGTAAAATCCCCAGATCCAGAGACAGAGCAGAGGACTGGGAGGAAAAACCAGCTCAGAACAAACCTTCCCTCACACCCTGAGCTCTTTCACACTGCTGGGTACCTGAATTCCCCTCACAGCCTCGCTCCCCCAGACCGGAGGGCAGGGATGAACAGCACAGAGGTGATGCCACATTGTGAGGGCTGTGAGAGCTCAAGGAATGGCGTTTTATGGGTTAAAAGGAGCTCTTTGGAACCTCTTCTGCAAGTCAGGTGTATCTGGAAGAATGTGAATTCCCCTCCAGCCTGGGAATTGAGGCTGTAAGTCAGCAGCACTGTTCTTGCTCCCCACGAGCAATCCCAGCACCTTCCAGCCAGGTGGGAGCAGCCCCACGGGCAGGGGCTGGGCAGGAGCAGCTGGGATTCCCCACAGTCCCAGCAGGTCCAGATCCAACCCCTGGGCCTGATTTATCCATCCCCACTGCCCAGCAGCGCTGGGACAGCCCTGGGTAAACAGCTGGGGACACGCAGCACATCCCCTTCTCCACAACTCACTCGGGTCTTGGGAATAAACAGAGAATCCAAAAAAAATCCAAACAAAGAACCCCCCAAACCCAATATTGTGTTAAGGTTTCCTCTGCCATGTCAAGCCCACGAGCCGAGCAGGCTGGAGCAGCTCCAAGGGCTGGAGCAGAGGCACAGCAGAGGCTCTGTGCAGCTGCCAGGGCACACGCAGAAGGCCCCGCCGCTGCCAGAAGATTTTTAATTTATTCTAAACCATTTAATAGTTCTGCTATTGAACAGAACCATCGACAGCTGGCCCAGAGCCCACCAGAGTGAGCTGGGCTGGGTTTGAAGGAAAGCTGCTGGAGCCCATCCCTGAGAGCCAAGGGGGCTGGGGAGAGCTCCACTTCCAGCAGCTCCGATTTAATATCGGCTTCCCAATCGTTCTGAGGGAAAGTTTTTGATTACTCGGGGATGCAGAAGGGATCAGCACCGCCTGGACCACCCGCAGCACCCCCGGGTGTCGGCAGCACCCCCGCCCCTTCCCGGGGGGGTCCCGGGGTGACCCCGCTGTCCCCCGGGAGCGTGTGGCTCCGGGAACAAAGGCTCTTGGCAGGGCACGGCTCCTCCCGATGCTAATCTGCCTCTCGCCTCCCACCCGCTTTGTGTTTCACTAAAAATACCGCGCCGGGAGGAAGTTTGTGCTGCGGGGTGGATGCTCTCCTCCCCGGGAGGGGCTTCCTGAGCTGCCCCGGCACAAAAATAGCCCCCAGCCCAGCTCGGCAGGGCCAGGCTGGAGCCTGTCCTGTCCCCAACCCGAAAACAGCCCCCAGCCCTGTTCCCAACCCAAAAACAGCCCCCAGCCCCACTTCTGCACTGCCCAGCAGGACCAGGCTGTCCCCAGCCCTGTCCCCAACCCTGTCCCCTGCCCACCCCGGGACACAGCCCGGTCCCCACAAAAGGAAGCTCTCGGTCCCCAAACCCCTTCCTGCAGCACGGGGAAGGTGCAGAGCCCAGGGTTCACACCACACGGGTTCCTGCCCCCTGCACTCCCCGGGAAAGGCCTGGTGCACACAGGGAGTGTTCCCAGCAGGATTTGGCTCAGATCCCTGCGAGTGTTGTGGCGATGCCCAGTACGCGCTGCTCATCCCAGCCAGAGCTCTCTGCAAATCCCACTGCCAGCCCCAAACCCGCACCAAAATCCAGCAACAGCGGGGAACGGGGTCGAGGCACAAGGGACAGGCAGGGCTGTGTGGGGCACGGGGCTGGGACCCGCAGGGCTTTGGGATGTGGAGCCTCTTAGCAGCACAAGCATCCCAACCCATCACAGAATCCTGGACTCATTTGGACACCTTCCGTTATCCCACACTGCTCCAAGCCCCGTCCAGCCCGGCCCTGGACACTCCCAGGGATGAGGATTTGCATCTCCACGTGTCCCAGGCTCCGTTCCCGAGGTGACACGCGATGCCAGAGCCCGGCGACATCAATAATGCAGCGGGGTCAGCACCGGCGTCCCCGCAGCTCCGCCCGCCTGCTGCCGCTGCTTCGGCACTGAAGCACCAAGCCCAAAAGCCAGGGATGGCTGTGCCACTCCTGGCTGAGCTCCCTCAGAACGCAGACCCCTCAGGGTGCCCGTGGCAAGGGCTCTGGGGGCTGGCAGAGGCTCTCCAGGCACCTTTTCCCTTCCCCATCCGTCCCATCCCATCCCCTCAGGAACAGCCCGCAGGCTGTGGGTGCACAGTTGGCTTTGCCCCAAGACCTGACACAACCAGAGCCACCCAGCTCCAAAAATGTTCTTTTTAAACCAAGCTCCTTAAAAAAAAAAAAAAAAAAGAAAAAAGAAAAAGAAAAAGTAGGTTTTTTTTTAAAGTAGAAATGGGCAGAGTTTAGGGTGGCACATCCCTGCACAAACACGGCTCTGCTCTCTCAGACCCACAGCATCCCCAAAAGCTGCTGCTGTGGGAAGGGCAGGGAAAGCACCAGGACACAGCCACAGCTCCTCGGGCTCCGTGTGCCAGAGGCCTTCCCCAAACCCATCCCTGCACAGCAGGAACCGCACCCAGGCTGTGCCAGGGCTGAGCTTTGCCATGGTTCCCATCGCCCTCTCCCGCGGATCTGAGCCTGCAGCGGAGAGGGGAAGATGCTGCAGGGAAGTGCTTTAACTCAAACCATCCACTTATTTATTTTTTTTTTTAAATTGCATAATTGCTGCAGACATTTCTGCTCATGTTTGGTTTTATTACATCTTTGTGGTTATTCTACAAGCCCTAAATTTTGGGCCTCGACTGAGTTGGCAGAGCGCTCCAGAAACATCTGTCCCGAGTTACCCCCCTCGCAGCACTGTGGCAGGAGACATCACAACACCAGGGGTTTATTTGTAACAGAGAACAGCTCTTACTCCTGACCCAGAGAGAAGGGTAAATATTTACTGCCTCGAGCTCAGCACTGACCCCACACCTGGTCCCAACAGGAGCACGGCTGTCCCCAGGCACGCAGGAGCAGCCACCACCCCCGTGTCACCATCCCGCTGCCTCCACTCCTGCCAGCAGCAACCCTAAGGTGACACCTCCCTCCTCAGCACAGCACAATCAACAACCAGCCACTGATTCTCCCCCAGTTAAAACTCCCAGACTCAACAGGCTGGAATCCAGCAGCTCCAGGACGTGGGTTTGCTCTCCAAAGGATAAACTTTGGAGAGGTTTGTCCTTCACAAAGGTTGGAAAGGTCCCTTTGCACACCCACCCCCTGCAGACCAGAGCATGAAGGGAGGGAATTGCATCACCCCAGCCCCTCCCTGGCTTTGCTGCTGTCCTTGTTTCTCCTCCAAACACACCTGGAGGAGGCAGCAGGTCCCAAGGACAGCCCTGATGGCCACAGCGCCCAGCAGGAATGGACAGCAGAGCCACGACCCCTGCAAGGCACTGCCAGCCCTGGCCAGGACCCCTGCGTGCCACAGCCACCTGCACGGTGACCAGCAGCACCAGGTGAGGTCCTGGCAGCTCTGCAGCTCCCCTGCCTTTCACACACCACCAGCCCAGGCATTTAATTACAGCCAGCCACGGCCCAAAGGCACCTTTGCCATTAAAGCAGCTCACACCCAGCACCCAGAGCAGCTCCTGCCACGCCGGGACCCCCAGCCCTCACCTCTGCGCCTGCAGGGCAGAGCCAGAGCCCTGGGAAGGCAGGAACCAGCCTGGGGGCCACCAGAACCTGCCGGGGACAGGGGAGCACCCAGAGTGGGGGACACTGCCAGGGGACAGATGGGACAGGCA
The DNA here is from genome assembly GCA_013400315.1 of Bombycilla garrulus. Lineage (NCBI taxonomy): Eukaryota > Metazoa > Chordata > Aves > Passeriformes > Bombycillidae > Bombycilla > Bombycilla garrulus. The sequence goes on from VXBU01001457.1 coordinate 248,992, forward strand.
GCACTGGGCAAACACCCCAGCCCAGCAGGCACAGGAATGGGCACAACTCTGTGGGACAGGGCAAGGCAGAGCTGTGCCACCACGGCCACACAGGGGACAGCTGTGGGGACAGCAGAGCTGTGACAGCCACAAGCTGCTGGCTGCCAGCCCTGCTCCCCGGGCAGGATTTTAAACACCTGCTGAATTATTCATGGCATCACCGAGGTTCCTGCAGCACGACCCGGTCCCCACAGGGGTGCACGGTGACCTCCCCACCCATGGCGGCTCCTGGGGGTGGCAGGGCTGTGCCCACCCCCCTGCGCCATCACGACCACCAGATTTTTCCCCTCCTCGTTTTGTTCCAGCTGCTCGTCTCTTCAGGCCGCCCTGAACAACCCCGGCCTCAAATCCAGGAAAACTCCAGCCTTTCTATAAACAAACGCTGCTCACAAAAATGCAGCTCCCTGGGAGCAGCCCCGAGCATCGGCCCCAGCTCCCACAGGGGCAGGCTGGGGCCGCAGGTCTGCAGGGGGGAAGGAGCTGCCTTGCCTCCTTCGCTTCACGCCTCCAGGAAAGCTCAGAAAAGCCCTAAATCTGGCTGGGGACAAAGCTCTGAGTGTGTCACAGCCTCACTGCTGTAGAAATCTCCCAAAAACCCCCCACACTCGGGAGCTGCACATTCCAGTGCCTGTGATCTGCTGGATTAGGGTCAGGCTCGAGCTGCCCCATGGGGGCACACGGTGCTGGGGACTGAGAAATCGGGGTCCACCACCTCTTATCCACCCTGCCCTGGCCTCCTGCTGCTCTGGGAGCCTGCAAGAGGGCCACAGCAGCCAGACCAAGAGCCTGGAGCAGGTTTGAGCACCTTGAACCCAGCAGGATGGCAGGGCACAGGAGCAGGATGCAAGTCCTGCTGCTCCGGCCACCCTGACCTCACCCCGGAGTCACACAGGCAGAGCAGTGACCTGGCCAGGACAGCTGGCAGTGCCCAGCTCTCCCCAGGCAGCAGCAAGGGGCTCAGCAGCCTGTCCCCAACCACCCCAAGGTGCTCAGTGGCCCCAACCACCCCGAGGGGGGAACCATCCCTGGAGGCATTTCCCTTTCTCCAGCCTGACAGCAAGCACTGAGTGCCCAGGAAAAGCCCCTGGGGGGAACACGGGCTCTCCTCCCCGCTCCTGCTCTGCTCTGCCCGTCCCACCCTCTCCCTGGAGCGGCCAGAAGCCAAAGGCCGGAAAGGACCGTGCTGTTCCTGGCCCGACTTCCCGTCAGCTCCCGCCGCTGGATCCCAACCAGCACACGGAACTGAGCAGGAGAGGAAATGTCCCTTTGGAAAGCCACCCTCGCCTTGGGAACAGCTCCTCTCCCACCAGCACCTGTCCCCGGGGGGACACAGCCACCACCACCCTCACACCGACCTTCCAACAGCTGCAGGTCGGGCCATAGGAATGATAATAAATAGTATTTATATATTAATATAACATTTCTAGATATACTATAAATA
>VXBU01001457.1:267641-277808 GCA_013400315.1 Bombycilla garrulus
CGGGAGGGGCCCCGCGGCTCCGCCCCGGCAGCCCCCGGCCGCCCCCCTCGCCGGGATGCCGGCACCCTCCCCGTGGCCCCCGGCAGCCTCTGAGCATCCCTGAGCGTCTCCGTGCAACCCGCAGCATCCTGAGCATCTCCCGTCGTTGCCTTCGGCATCCTCCCCGTGGCCCCGGGGCGTCCTCTGAGCGTCCCTCGGAGCATCTCTCTGAGCAGAGCACCCCGAGCATCCTCCCTGTAGCCGTCAGCATCGTCCCCGCGGCCTCGAGCAGCCTCCGGGCATTCCCCCACGGCCTGGAGCGTCCCAAGCGTCCCGGAGCGTCCTCCGCACTCCCTGCGGGAAGGGCTCGGCACCGTTTGCCGTGGGTTTGTCGGGCTGCTCGCCCTCCTCTCTGCCACTCAGTTCTTCTCAAATATCACACCACCATCAATCCTGCCTTTCCAGTCAGCTGATTTTGCCCTCCCAGATTCCTTAATGAAACCAAGCGGGTCAAGTTCGTGCTCATCAGAGAGCAATTCCAGTTCCTCCTGTTTATTAGGGAAGTTCTTGGCTTTATACGCTGAACTAGGACTCAATAATTTCCGGGGTTTTTTTCAGGCCACACAGTAACTTGATTCATTTCAATCTCAGCATTTTATAATTATGGAATGGTTTGGTTTGGGAAGGATCTTAAAGCCCATTCCATTCCACCTCCTGCCCTGGGCAGGGACACCTTCCTCTATCCCAGCTTGCTCCAAGCCCTGCCCAACCTGGTCTTGGGCACTTCCAGGGATGCAGGGGCATCCACAGCTGCTCTGGGCAGAGGTTGGAATTTCTCCTTGTGGATTTTATTTTATCGTGGCCCAAAAGAATCCCATCCAGGCTGCTTCCCATTATTGGGATCCCCCAGTCCTTCACCACCCAGCCGCATCCTCTCCCACCCCACAAGCACAAGTTCCCAGTGGAGACTTTCTCTCTCAGCCCAGTTTGTGGCTGTTGGTGTTCTGTGTCCCTCCACTCTGGGGGATGTTTTTCCAGGCTCACACTGGGGACAGAGCCATGCTGGGAACCCCTCAGAGTGTGGGATCTCAGCCAAGCAACATCCTCCTCCTGCAGGAGCCAGCCCTGGGCCCGGCAGGGATCAGACACGCGGGATGAGCAGTGGCAGTGTGGAGCCTCTGCATTTTCCTCTCTGGGAAGGCTGGGAGCGAATGCAGATCCCAGTCGGCAGGAGGGGGATCCAGCCCTTCGTGAGAGGATGCTGGAAGTTACGTCTGTGCAGAGCCCAACTCGTTCCTGTAATGAACCCCAGCAGAGTCCAGCTCACCACGGCTCGAGTTCTTGGAAGCGCCCAGCTTTACAGTAAGGATGTGGCCGGCTGCTGAGCCAATCCCTGCTGGATGGGCTATTTCTGTCACCCCTTGAGTGCTCTGGACATTAGGAGGGCTCAGCACTCTCGTGTTTAGGAGAGCCATTAATGAATGGCAGCGGTACAGCTCACGGAGCAGCCCAGCGCATCTCCCGGGTCACCCGGCACGGGACACGCTGCCAGCTTCGCTCCCTCCAGAAAAACCATTACACTCCCTCCTCCCCACGAGGGAAGGATCCATCTGGAAGCACCTGATGCTCCTCTTGGCTTGTCCCGCACCTGTCCCTTGCCCAAACAAAGGCAGGTTCAGCAGCTCTTGTCTCACTCCAACCTTCCCAGGCAGGACCGGAAGATTTTCTCGTTCCCAGGGATCTGCCTGACGTGTCCTTTCTGTGTGTTTTTGGATAACTTGTCACGCTGATAAACTCTCCGTGAACTGAACTCTTTCCTCCCAGGACTGATCCCTGCTGACAGCCACCAGCCCTGTCCGCAAGGCGCCGAGACCCTTGGGACGCGGCGCGGCTCCGGATCTCCAGCAAAGCTCACGTTTCCTCTCCCAAGTATTTTTAAATATCTTTCCAACGAAACAGCTGATAAGCAATTTGTCTTCTATTTATATTCTAAGTAAGTAAAGATAATTTTAGGATTCTTCTTCCCCTCGCAGAAGTCGATGCTCTGCAAATACTGTAACACGTCAGCGGGCACATGGCACCGTGCTGCTCCAGGGTGGGCTTGTGCCAGGAACTCCCCCAGAGGAGCAAAATCCTGCTTATTTTTGGGAGATAGAAAACTTTTGAGCAAGTCCTGGTTCCTATGGAAGTCTTGTACAGACTCAGAGGAATTTAAAATTTCAGCCTCTCAGGTAATTTCTATGAGCTGCACGTTTTTATTGACTCCGGGCAGGGTCCAGCTGACCCCAAGCCCTTTTGAAAACCCCATTTTTATGTGGTTTTTTTTAATTTAAACCCTCAGGTTTTGGCTGCAGCATCACATTTCCCAAACACACAGACACAGCTCAGCCATCCCAGTGCTCAGATGAACCCTTAATGATGTCATTCCACGTTTGCTGAGGGAAGGGGAATGGGATCATCACTGAATCACAGAATCGTGGAATGGTTTGAGTTGGAAGTGACCTTAAAGCCCATCCAGTGCCACCGCCTGCTGTGGGCAGGGACACCTCCCACTGTTCTGGGTTGCTCCAAGCCCTGTCCAACCTGACCTTGAACACTTCCAGGGATCCAGGGGGGGCAGCCACAGCGTCTCTGAGGAACCTAACCATAGGGATTTATCACACAGCTCTGCTGCTGAAAGGATTTAAGGGTTTCCTTCTTTTATTTTGGAACAAAATCACTCTTTTTGTAAGAGGAAGGCTCTGCTGCAACTCCCATCTTGTTCTCCAGAGGGTACCTCCAATTTCTGCACTGCCCCTACCCTCTCCACCACAGCTCCAGAGCACGAACTGGGGTTTCTGGAAAACATCCCCAGGGTCCCCACGGCTGAGGGGAGAGAGGGGTGAGCAACGGGAGGCATCACATCTTCACCCCTGCAATAAACCCAGCCGAGCTCTCCGAAGAGCCTCTCCACCCGATTTAATTCCTGCTGTGCTCTCACCTCCCACCACACGCATTACTGCAGCCACTCAGGATTTGTGGCTTTGGAGAATGAGCTAAATGAATTTGATGTCCCAGAAAGAGGCACTTGAAAGCGAAACCGGTGGGGTTTAATGACAGCATTTTCCACATTTTTATGATAATGACTCTGGTGTTTATTGGAAGGTTAGCGACTCAGCCGTGCAGGAAAACAAAGCAATCGGAGAGGCCAGTGCTGCCGTGGGGCCCTGCACTCCTGGGCATTAATACCTGTTCTATACATGACATTTTTTGGCCATTTGGGCTCTCCAGCATGTCCCTGTGGGAGTGTGAGAGGATGGAGGTGACATCACTTGGATGAAGAGGAACAGAGCCTGCCCTCCTGCACTCTGCAAACTCATCCAACTCTGTAATTGGGATCATCCTGTTCTTCAGCCTGGGAAACTGAGGCAAAGGGTGTTCAGCACATTGCCAAAGACCACACAGGGCAAAGTTTGGCCTGAGTAACTTGGAGCCTCCTGCTCCAAGGACCTTCACCTGGACACTGCCTGGCTCTGCCTTCCTGTGCAGGCTGGCCTTGGAGAGATGGACACAAATCAGCCAACAGCATCTTCACCGCTGTGAAATCAGCTGGAGGCACAAAAGTGAAGTTGGAGGTTGGAGAAGGGATGAGTTTTGCTGCCCATCCCATACCAGGCAGTGCCAGGCACTTCCCAAGCTCCAGCACAACTCATACCCCTGATGCCTGGAAAGGCTGACCTGGGAACAGAGACTGGGTAGAATAAAAGGATAAAAAGGTATTTTTTCGAAAGGATGTAGAATAAAAGGATAAAAGGTATTTTTTGAAAGGATCCAGCCTGGACAGTGCAGGAACCCCTTGGGGCTGCACCCAAATCAAACCCACAAACGGGCACAAATTGGCCGCCGGTCATGAGGGCTCACACTTTGATAGGTTTGGGTCCATCAGAAATTGGAGTTCATTGTCCAATTCCAGCTCCAGGTGATGAAGCTCCATCCTCCTTGTTCCTTCTCTTCCTTCACTGTTGTTTCCACTCTTGGGCCTCAAATTTGTCCTTGGTCCCAGCTGGAAAGGAATTGTTTTGTGTCCCTGCTCCCCAACCCTAAATGTGAGCCCAGAACTGCACTCTAAACCAGCACAGAATCTGAAAAATATAAAAGCTAAAACTGAAGGCATCCCTGCTGTGGGGAGGTGACTTTCAGACAAGGCTGGAAGCTCAGCAGCTGAGGGAGCTGCGACTGCAGCTCAAACCATGACATGATGATCACTGTGCCTGGCTGTCCAGGTTGTTGCTTTGATTCCTCACTGCTCCATCTCTGCCCAGACACCAAATTCCTGCACTCCACCTCCTTTCCCAGACTCACATCCCTGCTGCCTCCTGCTTTACTTCAACCTGGGAGCGAGCAAAACCTTGATGGCAAGGAAAAGACATTCCCACACACGTGGCTCAGTAAATCCTGATGTTTTCCAACCCCCATCCCAGTGCGGAGCTCCTGGGGAATCAGAGCAGTGTCTGTGTGGGGCTGGGATGAGGCACCGAGCCAGGGGGACCCAAACAGCCCCAGTCCCTCAGGTGCTGTGGGGGCAGCACGCCAGAAAGCCCCAGCAATAACAACCTTTGCCATTTTCTTGCATCTCGAGTGTGTCCTTGTGTAACAAACTCGGATCACGGAGCAATTCCTGCCCCCGGTGATTCAGAACGTGATTAAATGCTATTTGTCTGTTCCTCTGAAATAAAGGAGCTGTAGCTGCTGCAAACAAATTACGGCTTCAAGCTGTGAGGTAAAACACACCTTGACTCCCTGAGAAAGCTGCTGCAGGCTTTGGTGGCTCTGAAGAAAAAGAGGAAACAACAAGAGGTGTTTCCTAATGTTGCAGATCTTGCTAAAGTGCACTAAATTAATTATTTGACTCCTAAGAAACAACTCATTCCTTGCTATTTTTAGCCTCACGCACTATTTTAAGAGGTTTTGTCTGCAGGGTCCAGTCACGTGGAAGTTAAACAGAAGGCAGTGAAGTCTCCAAAGGATAATAAACTATCTCAAGTTACTTTGCTAATGGAACAAAGAGTGCTGTAAATGTCACACAGGATAGAACAAGAGCACGAGAAACCTTTACGTGAAACAATGGATCCATTAGCACAAAGGTAAGGGAAAAACCCCACAGACTTGTGATACTTGTGCAGAGCTTCACGCAGTTGCTGCTCCCAGCCAAGGGAATTTGTTTCCTCTCTTGGATTCTGGGCTGAGCTCACACCACAATCCCCCACACTCCCAAAGCATTGATCCTTTAGGATTTCAAAGCCCTTCACAGACAACAGTTAAGCCCCAGGTGAGTCAGTGGAATTATTTCTGCTTCAAGCCGAGGTGCAGAGAGGGAATCACTGAATCACTGATGGGAGACCAAAACCAAGCAGAGGTCCAGACTCACCAAACCCGGCGAGGGGTCCTCACCTCCAGCTTAATGAAGTTGTCCATCATCCTACAAGCTGCAGGAGTGACCCCTCACTGCTGGGCTGACTCACCAGCTGGAGAACCCAGCTCTGCTTTTCTTGGGTGAGAGGATGGACGGTGAGACACCACCGCCCTCCCCACGCTGTATTCTGCGTCTCCTGCGCTTGGCATGAGATTAAAAAGTCTCCAAACACATCAAGGGCTGCAGCAGCAGCAGCAGAGTGGTTTGTGTGTGACACAACAGCACCAAGGAACCATAAGGAGAAATTCCCCACCGTGTGGGGTGACAGTGCTGCCTCAGGAAAGCAGCAAAGGCAAAAACTCTGAGGAGCAGGGAAAAGAGCAGGGAGGAAAAATGGCATGGGCTGGGATCTGAAATGGGAGCAGATCCTCAGCCCCCTCCAGCCCATGAGTCAGTCCCTCTCCTGGAAGTAATTCCCAACCCCAGCAGCCAGTTAATACCCAGATGTGTGAAGTGCAGAGTGAATTTGGCTCTGCTCTGCAGCGTTTGCTGCGAGGAGAAAGCGTTGGGAGATGAATCTTTCGTTTGACAGTCCTGAGAGTTCTTAACCAAAGCCCACACAACTCCCAAGAGCTCTCCTGCTTTCTGAAATGTAATTAGGTGAGGGTGTCCAGCCACATGTGTGAGATGGCTGCAGGGCTCCAAGGGGTGTGGAGGAGACTAAATCTGCCTTCAAGCAAATCTGCACAGGCTAAGGTTGGAAAAGATCCCCGTGCCCAACGTTCAACCCACCCCCACCTCGTTCACCACTAACCCGTGTCCCCAGGTGCCACATCCACACATTTTCTGAGCACTTCCAGGGATGGTGGCTCCACCCCTGTCCTGTGGCAGCGCTTGACAGCCTTTTCCATGAAGAAATTTTCCCTAATATCCAACCTGAACCTCCCCTGGGGCAACTCTGGACCAGGGCCTGGAGAGCCAGGACAAGGGAACGGCTTCCCACTGCCAGAGGGCTGGGATAGATGGGAATGGGGAGGGAATTCCTGCCTGGGAGGGTGAGGAGGGGCTGGGATGGAATTCCCAGAGGAGCTGTGGCTGTTCTGGATCCCTGGCAGTGCCCAAGCCAGGCTGGATGGGGCTGGGAGCAGCCTGGGACAGTGGGAGGGGTTGGGGCTGTACTGGATGGGGTTTAAGGTCCTTTCCACCCCAAACCATTCCAGGATCCCCACAGGAGGTACCTGTGAGAAGCCACTGCTCAGAGGCTGGCTGAGACTTATTTTCCTTAAAATAAAACACCGAGAAAATCATCACTTTCAGCAGAAACTACCAAATGAAGACAAATTTCCCTGTTCTGCACTGAGAGCCTTGGCTGCAAATGAGCTGCACCAAGCTGGGAATGGGAAATTAATCCAAGGCTTAACCTTTAGTCCTACACTTGGACAGGACCTCAGAGCTGAACTGTAAATACGGATCTGTGGCTCTGCTGGAATGGGTTTGCTGTGCTCATCTCCAGACTGATCAATTATTCCAAACTGTATTTATTGCTTTATTTATTTATTGGAGAAGGGTCTTTTCCTGCAGTTTTTATGGGATATTTAGCAAGTAAACATAAAAATCAACTATCCCAAGTGTCAATACTTTAACCCTTTTTCCTGGGAAGGAAACATTCTCTGCCTGCCAATACATAGAACCAACTAAGATATTTAGAACCCAGTTAATGCTATAAAAATTTATTTCTTTATGTTTTGGGGTCACACTCAGCGCTGAGATCCAGCTTTCATTTGCAATCACCAGAGAAATAAACCAGCATCTTTAAATCATCAGCAAAGAATGATTCAATCCCTTCAAACAGGGTTATAAAAATCTCTCTGCACCAGAAAATAAATTAACCTCAACACATGACTCACAGGCACCAGCAGGATGGTTCTCCAGAACAGTGAGGAGCTGGAAACAGGCTTTGGTGAAGTTTGAAGGTGTCAGTGTTGGCTTTTTAGCAATTCTTTGTGCTGCTTGATGGTGGTAGGAATGCCAGGAGAGTGGGAATATCTTGTGTGATGGTGTCAAAATGGAACAGAGAGGGGTTTGGGGGTTTTTTTTTTGGAATTTTACAGCTGTGGAAAGATGTGTCCAACTGCTGGAAGAGTCTGCTGGAAGACCAGCAGGAGATGGAATCATGGAATCACAGAATCAAGAGGCAGCAGTGAAGGACACCCAACTTTTCCAAAGGCAACGTGCCAAAAGCTGGATCTGGGATCTGGGCTGGGTCATCCCAGGGTGGATGTAGAGGTCAGGGATGGATCTGGCCCCCAGCCAGATGATCTTTAAGTTCCTTTCCAGCCCAGGCCATTCAGTGATATCCTTCCATGGGTTTTGTTCCAAATGAGCTTCCTGGATCTGAAAACTGAGGATGGGATGTGACCTGACACGAGGTGTCAGTGCTGGGGAAGTTCACCTGCACCACAAAGGGACACGAAATCCTCAGAAGTTCCCCCCCCAGCCACTGATTATAACAAATATCATCCCAAAAGCAGAAAATGCCCCAGCTGAGGAGCTGGAAAACAGCAGGACCAGGAGCACCACACGCTCCTGGGGGAAACCCACCCTGCTATGGACACGCTTTGCAGGATCAGGGCTTTGGAGCGGGTCCTGGTGCTCCTGGAAGTGATGTCACCCACCAGAGGTGAACTCTGGAATGTCCCAGCTCCTGCTGAGTGTCCTGGCAATGAGCAATGCCCCTTCCCAGCCCAGCTCCCCAGGTGTGTTTATGATCCTGAGCCACGGTGTCACTCCCCAGCCAAAGTGACACTCTCTGCCAGCAGCCTCCAGCTCATTTCATGCTAATTGCTCTCCAAAATTGGGTGATGCAGTTGGGGCACAAAAACATTTTCAACAGCGCCATTAATTCGGGGGAACATTTCCTGGAATAATTACCAGCCAGCATCCCCAGTCATTCCTAATTGTTCCACGCAGCCCCACCCAAACACACTTGAGGGTTGATTAACAAGGTGTGTGTTATCCCACTCCACGCTCAAGAGGGATAAATGGGGCCCTCTAGGAGAAAATAAATATTACCTGTTGTACCAAATGATCCAAATCCTTCAAATCCTTCATTATCTGCTCCCAAACACTTAACGAACCTATTACTTAATTTATTTGATGGCAGGGATGTCGTTAACCGAGGCTGGTGAGCATCATGGGATGTTGTAACGATCTGCTTGATGAGTTGCTTTGCTCTGAAACGATTGTTTATGGCTCAAAGAAAACGAAGAGCAACTTTTGCCTCAAATGACAAGGAATTCAGGGAAAAGGAAGACGATTGGAACCATAAAGGTGCTAATCCCATCTTCCAGGAAGATCCCAGGAATTCAGCAGGAATTTCATGATGAATTGGAGTGACAGGACAAGGGGAATGGCTTCCCGCTGCCAGAGGGCAGGATTAAATGGAATATGGGGAAGGAATTCCTGGCTGGGATGGAATTCCCAGAGCAGCTGGGTGCCCCTGGATCCCTAGCAGGGTCCCAGGCCAGGCTGGGCAGGGTTTAAAACACCCCGGGACAGTGGGAGGTGTCCCTGCCCATGGCAGGAGTGGCACTGGGTGGGCTTTGAGGTCCCTCCCAACCCAAACCACTCCAAGATTTTATGACTCAGTGATCCTACATTGTTCACTTAGCAGGGATCTGTGAGGAAAGAGAGGTGGGAGACTGCAGCAAACTTTGAATAAACTTCCTGTGTGTTCCTCTATGCTGTCGCCAAACAAGCTTTTATGCTTTTATTTTTTTTTATATATTTTCCTTTTTCCCACTTCCAGAGGAACATGGCTGCTGTTAAAGCATTTTTCCACGCTCCTGGAGCACCCTCTCCTGTCCGAGCAGCCGCAATTCCCATCCCTGCGCCTGGGGAACGGAGAAGATGTAAGGATTTAAATGCGGGATGAGCTGTGAGGGCAGAATTCACCTTCCGAACCCTTCCCCGCCCAGGTGTGACCCCAGCTCACCTGGGCTGGCTCCGGCCAGGTGCAGCCTGGCTGCCGTGTGTGACTCACCACCTGCAGCAAATAAAAATTATTTATATTACACCGAGCTCCTTCGTGTCGCTGCTCTAGTGGATGATACAAAATCCCGGTGTCTGCAGCGTTTCGAGTACGTTTTGAACGCTTTTATTTCCCCAGTCACCCCCAGTTTACCTGAGGAAACGCGCAGCTGGGTTATGAAATTAAAAATCAAATCAAGAGGCAGAGCTGTCGATCTGATGGATCCATGGAGGGTCTGTTTGCAGCCCAGGGGAGGTGTTTTATGTGAGAAAATTCCACATCAATCAGCAGTGGGGATGGGAATGGGCTGAGGTCCCCATGTCCCCACAGACTGAGGTGGCAGGACCCTCATGTCCCCACAGACTGAGGTGCAGAGTCCGAGGTCCCCATGTCCCCACAGACTGAGGTGGCAGGACCCTCATGTCCCCACAGACTGAGGTGCAGAGTATGTGGTCCCCATGTCCCCACAGACTGAGGTGGCAGGACCCTCATGTCCCCACAGACTGAGGTGCAGAGTACGAGATCCCTCATCTCCCCACAGACTGAGGTGGCAGGACCGGCCGGAGGTACCCTGTCCCCACGGCCGGAGGTGCAGAGTCCGAGGTCCCCGTGTCCCCACAGCCAGGAAGGACCTGGGGACCCCAAGCGTGCCCAGGTCCTCCTCCGCCTCAGCGGCACCACCGAGAGGCGTCCAGAGCGGCGCAGCCCGGGGCGCTCCGCCCCGCCCCGCGCATCTCTATGGTCACCGCGCCGCGTCTCTCCGGCC